>CAKAOI010029025.1:22245-44303 GCA_916701655.1 Sebastiscus albofasciatus | reverse complement strand
TAAATTTTATTATTTTTGCTTGTGTATATTCTTTTTACTTATATATCTATTTTTTGTGTATAATATGTTTTTCCTGTATCTATACCGGCTTATTTTATATTAATATTAGGGATGTTAAGTTTCTTTCTACCAAGAATGTTATAATTGGGGACGTTTGTGAATGTTTGTTCGGTTGTTTCAAAATGAACAAAAAAAAAACAATAAATATAATATTGAAAAGAAAAAAAAAAAGAGGGCCAATTTCGTCCCAATAAGTATTGAAGTAGCACACAATTATACTACTAGTACCTTGATATTAGTATACTTAAGACATAAAGTATACTTGGGGGGAAATATACTTGAACTTTACTTAAGTATACTTCATAAAATAAACTTGAAGTATGCTACTTTTTCATAAGGGATAAGAGTGGACTCTCTTTAAAACTTTGAAATTAAACTTTTTTCCTTAGAACATTTTAAAAGGAAATTATCATCACATTTAATTCATGATGTCTTATTATCTTTTGATATGTTTAGATATATTTTCTTGTTTTTCTGTACTGTTTTTTTGTATATGTTTCATTGTTTTTATTGGATTGTTTTCCACTGTTTGGTTAGGTTATTCTGCACATTTTGTGTACTTCTTGTCGTTGTTTAACTTTTGTTGTATTTTTAAAATTATGTTAGTTTAGATCTTTCTTCCTTTTTGTTGTTATTGTTTTTTTTCTCCTAGGGTTGGGGGGAGGTTTGTATAAGCCTGTAAGGCTTCTTGACCTCTCCTGTCACAGTTCTTGTTTTTTTTTTCATTGACTGGATTTTGTGCAGTTTTATATATGTGCAAATAAATAAATAAAAAATAGTCTTTTAATTTAAAGAAATTATTTTTAATCCACCCCCATATCAATAGATATGTGATGTGAACACATCTTTTGTAACAGGACATTTTGACTGGTCTGGTAAAAATCAGGAAAAGCACATGTTTAACTGCAAAACATGATGGCTCCGTTCCATTTAGTGGTGCCAGTGAGTCCTGTCAGTGAACCAGGGTCAAAATACCAGAGTCCAGGAACTGGCACAACTAAACGGAATGCAGCCATAATAATTAACGCTATTAATAGCTAGCTAACACCTGTGATGGTCCAGTGAAAATATAATATTAATAATAATAATTAATATAGGGTAATATATAAATATATTTTTATTTTATCGTTCGGTTGTTAAGGTGTCACGGTATTAACGGTGTCTGTTTGTCAACGTTACAGCTTTAACTTCAAGTTGCAAAGTTATGGAGGGCTAACGGCTAAAGTTAACGTTAGTTTAAATGTAGTTAACGTTAGCTTGTGAAACGCTGGGCAGTGCATACAGAGGCTACAGTACAATAATGGGCGTGCTCTTGTCGTTTTACCGTCAGAGATAACGTAAATAGACGTTAAAGTCACTATAAAGTTAGTAAATATCTCACCGAAGCTTTTTATCCAGCGTCAACGACACCAACCGGCCGTTAATTAGCCGTTAACGTTATCAACTGTTAAACGGTTTGAATGTATCGCTTCCGCTACTAACTCTGCTAGCTCAACTTCCGCCGGTTCGACCAGTAACAACACAGACAATAACAGACACTATAGCTGCTCTCAGGTCTGTTTACACCACCTAGACTGTGTTATTACAGACGCGACAGACGCTTCTGTTCAACAAGAACCGAGCCCAGCTGTGAGTATCATGTCACTACACGACCAGATGTTATACGTGCAGTCCGGAGCAGACTGTCCATAGTGCTCGTCATCGTGACTCATACAACCTCTGGGAATAACCGCTTTCCATCACAACTTCCCAATAGTAAATTCCTCTCTTATTACATTGTAGACTTGGCACAAAAACGCCACTATGATATCACAACACCAACAGAAGCAGAGATACTTTAATAGAAAAGCCAAACCCACCTGGTCTTTCTCAGATTTAATGATTTTGTCTCCTCCTGCTCCTCCTTCTGCTCCCACTCCTGTGTCTCTCATGTTGTTTCCCTTTCTGTTCCACTCAGTGAGAGATAGTGGAGAGAAGAAAACAGGATTTCTTCTTGATCATGTTCCAGTGAGGAGGTTTATTTCCAAGCCATTTCCAACCAGGTGTAGAGTCACACAGGTGAGGGTGTGGTTTTCACAAGAGGCACACACACAATTTGCAAATACCTTCCTCTCTAATCTTTGAGAAATAGGAGGAGCCAGTCAAAACAACACACATATCATACCTGAAGTGTGAGCTATGCTGATTATTATTAATCCTTTTACAACAATGAGTTAATTCCACTGCTAAATTCCTCCTCTTTTTTGGTGAGATGTGGTGAAGTTAGAAAGAAAATGCTCTTGGCAACTGATGACGCATATTTAGACACCACTGTAACAGACAACTGAAGACATATGCTTGTGTCATTGAGCAATTTGCTGGTGTCAAAGGCTGCCTATAAATAACACACACAATCAGGTCTGGATTTACACCATGAAGGGCAGCGAAAGACAGATTCTTTTGCATTTTCAACATCAAATTTCAATCAAAATATAGATAGATAGATAGATAGATAGATAGATAGATAGATAGTAACTTTATTGATCCCGAGGGAAATTCAAGTTTCCAGCATCACAGTTCCATAGTGCAAAACATGTTAGTAAAAAGGCAGTAAAAAAGTTAGTAGTGCAAAGTACAAAGTACAAATATATACCAGATATAAAAATACAAGGAGATGAAGAAAAATATGTGATCATTCAGGTGAAATCAAAATTAAAATTACAGAAATATACTATATTTAATATGTAATCCATATAAGGTAATTCCTGAGTTAAAAAAAATAATGTTTCAGAGCCCGTCTATCTTCCCCTAAAAAGCTAATGATCCTTGTAAAGTGTTTATGTGAGCAGCATTCAACCTAGGAGTGCATTTAACATTTTTTCTCAACGCCCTTCCCTTATGAAAAAGTAGTTTACTTCAAGTTTATTTTATCAAGTAAACTGAAGTAAAGTTCAAGTATATTTCCCAAGTATACTTTATGTAGTAAGTATACTAATATCAATATACTATAGCATACATGTACAGTAAGTGTACTACTTCAATACTTGGGACTAAATTGCCCCACTTTTATAAAAGTATACTTTTAAGTGTACTTTAAGTGTAAGAATAGTAAACTTTGAGTACACAACTAGTTTCTATCTAAGTTGTATTTTGTACTACAACTTTACTATGAAGTGAACTATACTACAAGTTAACTAGTTATATACTTGTAGCCCACTTTTTAGTTTATGAAAATACACTTTAAAATATACTCTCAGTAAACTACTAGTTTAATAGATTTTTAGTACTTAGCCAATGATTTATACATTACATAAAGAGACCTGCTCCTTTTGCTGTTTAACTCAATGTTTTGTGATGAGATTTAAAAGATAAATAAAGTTTTTCTCATATGCCACCACGGTGAGCAGAGAATGCAAAAATGTAGAAAGTGAATTGAAGTAAATTCATATCAAAATCATACGTTCACAAACTTTCACACACTCAAATAGGCTACTCTATCAAAAAGTAAGCATAAACCAAAGTTTACTTAGACATTCCTGTATACTTTTCAGTACAAGCCAAGTATACTTAAGTATAACTTTGTTAGGTATATCTAAGATAAGTACATAAAAAAGTAAACTTAAAGCATACTCTCTTATTTTAAGTTTAAAAGAAGTAAAGTAATAGCACACTTCCTTAAACTTCTTTTTGGTAAGGGTATACATAAACTGCAACTCCACACACTTGTTTATATTAAATATTTATTATATTATACAATGCATTTAAATATTGAGGAATTTCTATTATAAAATATGATAAGGTTAAGCATTTCACACAGTATTAAGACATCCACATTCTATGTGGTTAATGAGCATACATCCATAATAAGTACCAGTCAGTCAGAACATAAACAGAGATATTTGGTTGTAAATAGACGGAGACTATTTTGAGAACTTTCCACCTCCTTAGTTCTTGTGAGTGCCGTCATTCCTCTTGCCCCTATTTGCCGTATCCCTGCGGGTCGTTGGCCCTTTTTGATTCATCTTTTCCATTAGTTTTGCTGATGTGGTATAAAGTGTTGGCCAGGTTGTGAAGCTGGCACGTGCCGAGCTGGCATCCGCGCTGAGGTGCACGCCGTGGACGCAACTTCACTGCCATGCTGCGAATAATGAAGGAGAGAGAGAGGGGAACAATTAAAATGTGATATGATATAGGAAAGCTAGTGTTTTCAACTAGTAGTTTCTTATTTGTGGCCACTCATGCTATATGTACCTGTGTTTGAGTGCCTCCAGGTCCAGATGTTTGTCTTCTGAATGAAATGGGATGATCTTCAGTGCTTTAGCATGCTGCTCCTCTGTGTCCTCTGACTTTTTCACCAATGAAGCCTGGACAGCGTCCCCTGGGAGGATAGTGTCCACGTCTGACCTGTGCATCCATTAGAAAAAAGGTATTTATTAATATAGGCATGTCATGAACCAAACAACTCTGATTTTCAATACTGTAATATATAGATAAACTAACATGTAATCCAGTTTTTCCTCTTTTTTTGAGGTAGATGTGTTTTGATATTCCATTTCTAGATTAGCAGGCACATCATTATGGTCACTGTCTGTATCATTAGCTGTATATTTACTGATGCTTTTCACTGACCTGTGAGTCGGTCTAAGTGGAGTGGCAGCAATCAAAGGCACAGTCAGCAGCAGCAAAACGGCTATCTCCATACCGCACTGGCCTGTGGGAGAAAAACCATGAGTGATGCTGAGGAAAACATCCCGTCCTGACCAGACTTATTATCCTAAAAAATGATCTGTACAAATTAATATTAACCGTAATAATACTGACAGAAGACTTTGTGAAAAGAAATGTCAAGAACAAAATAGCAAAAACATGAATTCAGAATGAAACTCACCACCAAGAAAATCCAAAAACCTGCTGTGGCTTTTTGAGTAAACCATTCGTGGTCTCTCGCTGATTGTTGGTCTGTCACCCCTCTACACTCCTGCTCCTTTATAGTGTGATGGCAGGGCGAGGGGGTGTGTCTGGAACACAGTCATAATACCGTCAGAACAACTCCCACACTTGTAATTAATCAGTTATGGTGGCAGTTTTATCCTTTATTTACAATAGCTGTGATACTAACATAAACAACCTTTATACGCCACAACATTGTACTTATACTTGAGTTGACCTTGTACCTTTTGTGATGTTTACATTGATTCTTCACCCTTTGCTCCACCGACCCTCCACTCCCCCCCCCTCATCCACATCCTCCTCCATCCCTCTCCTCCTTCACTCCACTTGCTGCTGAGCAATTGTTCCAGAAATCGGTCTTTCATTTCCATCACCTGCAGGAAGCCCGCAGAGACCAAAATAACCTCCTCCAGGCTTTTCTTTATCGCCCCATTTTGCCTTTTTCCCTTGAGTCACTTTTGCCGTCAACTTGTTTATTCCTGAAATGTCCTTCACTCACATCCCCCCCCACACCTCCCCAACATACAGTGTTTTGCGAAAAACAACTTCTTGATCTTACACCTCTCCTCAAAGATCATAAATCAGATTTTACAGTTAATCTGAGCATCAACGAATGGTTCATAGCTGTGATGGTCACAGAAATACGATTTTTTTCCATTTTGGCACACGGCCATATTCTATCATCTCTCTAGGAAATCATCCCGTACTTCTCAATCTTTTAATGATACAGTTAATTCATGGTGAGTCAGTGTCACGTTTTCCCCACTCTGTTTCTCCCAGTCTCTCTCTCCCTCTGCGAATCATGACTTCCCCTCTCTGCAGTCTATTGTGTACCTTTCCTGTGACGACCATCTGGGCAGGTTGTGTTGTCAAAGCAGTGCACTGAGTCATCGGTGGTGCGTGTACACACTAGAGCGTATTAGCAGTGAAATGATAAGGCAGTCTTGTGATTTCATAAACAATTAAGCAATGGTTTACGCCAAGTGTTGGGAAGTTCCTCTCGGAAGGTTACTACTCGCATGATGGCATGGATTACGTGCCAAAAGAAAGTCTCTCTGTAAACCAGTTCCTGTACACCTGGTGCTGCTGCCTAGCCTTGAGATTTATTGTTTAAGTCATTTTTCAAGCAAAAATGATAAACATCCCTACTTTAATTTGATGGCATCACCTTGGGCTTTATTAAATTATGATGGGCATTTTGTTTTGACTATTTTCTGACAAATTTAAAATAAATTATGAATCCATATGGAGGATATATGCAATTGCCACATTTGTTAATTAATTAAAGATCCCTTCCAGACATTTTTAAGAAATATGAAAATACTCTGCATTGAATTATAATTTGTTTCTTTTTTTTGTTAAATTGTCTTAAAATGACATCTCCTTGTTCCTCATTGAAATATCCAGAATCTATTAATATGTAAATATTTGGCAACACTTTACTTTAACCCCCCTATTTAACATTCAGAAGCACTTAAACATTTAATAAATGGTTTATGACATATAGGGCTGCACAATATCAGATTTTCACGACACAATTATTGTGGCTATAGGAATTCACAATAAAAAATGAAAATAATAATGCTGTTTATTCAACACATCACATCAAGACACACACAAATGTACCCCCCATCTCCCTCTGTCCACAATCTTCATTCAAAGCTACCCAAAAATAAAATAAACAATAACAGCGACAATAAAATGAACAAAGACATTATTTAGTAAACCAAGTGAATAAATATTCTAAACACAGAATAATAATGATCATAATAATTAAAAAGAAAAAAAGAATAGAAAAAAGGGACATAAATAAATCAAAAATAACTAAATTAATCTTTAACTTAAATTTTGTCTCTTTTTTGGCAAATGAATTACACTTAAACTACGATTATAGGGAGGTGAAGAGAGAGTTCGTAACCATATCTGTATATTTACTGTATATGAAATGATTTAAGAGGCGCTGGAATATTTATATGATATTATACATATGATATTATATTGATATTATACATTATACATATGATATTATCATATGTTTAGAATTAATATGATTACGATTTAATTTTTTAAATCTCACGGTTACCTTCAATACGGGTATATTGCGACACCTCTAATGAAATACAAACCTACACTCTTACAAAAACATAAAGATCCATACTCATATTCATACTCCAAAACAGATACCCTTTAAAGTGGATTGACCCTTGCTGCAGAGGTCAATTGAGTTCGGGGCTACATGCAGTTTATAGTGTCCCAGCCATTATGATGTCTAGTCATAATGTTAGTCTGTGTCAGGATGACTAAAGCAGATAATCCCAGATTTCACACGTCCATGACAATGGTTGTTTTCTTCCACTGGTTTTAGAGGTCACTGAGGTGTCATCAGTTTCTCGTAGCTCTGACTTGTTGATACCCTACATCTCAAGTGGCTAATCCATCTTAAAGGATTATGCATCTACTTCCATGAGACCACTTTATCAAGACCCCTCTGACTTTTCTCCCGCTCTCGCTGACGTAGCGTGCATCCTGTTGTTGTAAGCCTGCGGCCACCAGCCGGCCACTTCGGCCTCCCGGCCCTGTTTCCTCTACCCACTGGGCACAAGAGTGAGCATCCTGCCAGGAAAGCCTGTCATTCAACTCGCATATCATCTTCTCACGGAGTTCATCTTTCAGGGCACTCAAGACGCTTTGCAGCAAGTGTGTGAACCTGTAATTTATCTTTACAGTACACCGTGTACGACAGGTGGAAGTAGGTTAGCCACATTGAAAACAAAAACAGACGATTTACAAGAATAAAATGTGAATTTGAGCAATTTTTTTTGCTGTCATCCTTTACTGCAGATTGTTTTCTGCTACGGCTGATCTCATGTTGGCACCATTTATAGTTTATGAGTAGAGTAACAAGTTTACTTTCACCCATCCACCCATTATCTGTAACCGCTTATCCTATTCAGGGTCGCATGGGGGCTGGAGCCGATCCTAGCTGACATTTAACAAAGGCACAGGGCTGACACATAGAGACAGACAACCGTTCATACTCACAATCACACCTACGGGCAAATAGAGTCAACAATTTACCTAACCTGCATGTCTTTGGACTGTTAAAGAAGCCAGAGAACCCGGAGAAAACCCACGCTAACACGGGGAGAACATGAAACTCCACACAGAAGGGCCCCAAGCCCTCTTGCTGTGAGGCGACAGTGCTAACCACTGCACCTCTGTCACAGTTGGATTGACTCAACCATGAAAATAGCCCCATCTTGTGGGACTAGACATAAACAGCTTTATAATACTGTACGCACATTATGTCATTCACTGTACCTTTTTTATTTACATGATGGAATGATTTTGCTTAGTAAAAAAACACACATTTTAAGCTGTAGAAGCTATCAGCTGAGAAATATTGATGTTTTTTTCAAGTTCATTTTAGCCGTCAAAAGCTCCAGTGGGGTTATGCAACAACTAGAGAGGCGTGATAAAAAATGAAATCTTAATGGTTATTTCAGTAATTCCCATGCTATTAAGAGATTTGAGTGAGAGAGTGTGTTAAAGCTGGACACAGAGAGAGAGAGATGTGCTGCACAAGTTCTGGAAAACCTGTAGGTTAGAGGGTCAACACTGCGAGATATAAGCTTAGAGTCCATTAGTGGATTATAACCATAACCCCACGCTATGGCTCCTGCATCTCTCTTGGATTAAAGAGAGAGAGAGAGAGACAAAGAGAGAGAGAGAGACAAAGAGAGAGAGCATGCTGAGTGCATGAGGGTAACTGGAAAGCAAGTGAATTGAGCAAATTCAAAGGCAGAGCGTTATATACTGAGCGTACGCGGACTGAGAAACACTGGGAGGCGAGCTGAAGTAAAGCCGGAGCGGTGACAGCACTTTGGGTTGGCAGACCTACGGTATATTATTTTATAATATACTTATCTTATATCACCTGGCTGATTAAGTGAATTGCACAAGGTAAGTTTTAGATAAAGGTATGGAGCTAAACTCTTTCAGTCTGTCTCACAGTCTTTCTTATGTGTATAGAATACATCTTAGTGTGGACAATTATCATGTTAAAGATACAGATTCAGCTTTCATTAGCCAGGAAGCATTTATTAGTGATCAAACAGATCTGAAAATCTGTAATTTCTGCTTTTTAATGTCACATTTATTGTCTTAAATTTATACATTCTGGGTGAATAACAAACCAAATGTGTTGGGTTTTTTTGTCACTGTGTGTGTGTGTCATCAAGCATAACCTCTGTCAGCCACCATCTTCATCATTATTGTTGTGTAACTTTAATTTTGTTATGGCCTGAATGATTATTCCTCATGCGCGTAGGAAGCATGGACGTGGACCTGGAGGGGATTATCCAATGCATCAAGCAGGGGGATGAGAACGGTGTTCAGATACAGCTGCAGGAGTTCAACAAAGAGGTAACAACACACAGAGGCTCCCACGTTGTTGTGTCTGGATGATACACTGCCGCTTACACCGTTATTATGTCATCATTTCTCTCCTACAGTACGCCCAGTGCTTCTTCTTTGATTCAGAGGAGAGGGACCGGAGGAAAGTAAGTTAGTTTATGAGATAGAAAGTGTCACGTCCCTGTCCTACCTGTGTTATTTAAACCTCACCTCCTTTACTTAATGCCCTCTCAACCCCATCTCCTCCATCTCATCCACTCCTCCCCACCCCCACTCCACAGTCTTGTCTGTGATTAGTAATTGTGCTGTATCAGTTATTCCTGATCCTCTCTCCCTGCATGCTCAGGCAGATTGAGCCCAGGCAGGAGCGATTGAATAACCAACGTACTGTGTGTTAATCTATTCAACACTTTCAGCTCTGTCATTTACAGCCATTGAACAACAGGTCTGGGGCTGTATTCACAAACATCCTCAGGCCAAAAGTAGCTTCTTAATAAGAATTAAATCATCTGACCAACAAATAATAATAATAATAATATTAATAATGATAATAAATAGATAATAATACAATATCCTATCTATATATCTATCTGATTGAATGTAATTTTAATTGAAATCCATTACATTTCATTTAAATTATTATTTAATGTAATTTTCGGTTAATTTAAGAATTTGAGCAAATTCAATATTTAATTTAATTCCTTTTTAATTTAATTTATTCTTCATTTAAATATAATTTTATTTGATTGTTTTTTAATTAAATTTCAATCATTTGACAAAAGTTGATTTTTATTTGATTTGATATTTAATCAAATTTATTTTATTTCATTTGAGTTAACATATTTTAATTTTTAAATTTAATTTAATATATTTTTAAATTTGATTTATAATTCTATTTTAATTTTTTTTTGTATTTTTTTTAATCTAATTTTACCCAATCTAGTTTCTTTTCACACTCTTATGTATTGATACATATTTTATTTCAGATTCACTGACATAGACATGTCAATCACTGTAGACATAGTGAGTAAATTAATTTAGAAACATGATGTCATCCATAGCAACTGGGTCAACCCCGCCCCTTAGTACAGGAAGTTTCTCTCAGCAGGTTTAAGAATAAACTCTTTGCCAGGATGGTTAGAACTCCTAATGTTTACATACAACACTTTGTGTAATATGGCCCCTGATTCACAGTGGTGACACAAATATGTACTGATAATAATTTCTCTCTCTCTTCTGCTGCGTTGCTCACTGAAATCCAAATGAAATCCTAAAGCAAAGGAAACTAGAAGAGGTACAGTGCTGCAGCAGTTTGGAATTAATGTTCAAGTATTGCTTTTGTTTCATTTCAATTCATAAACTGTAGTTGATCCTGTTTGTTCTTTGTCTTGCTGTTCCAGTTCAGGAAGAATAAAGTGAGGGACAGCGTTGATTCTGACTCCGACTGTGATGAGTACGACCAGGAGGATCGAGGCCTCATCCTCAGACAGGTGCCTGTCACTGTCACTTCCTGCTTGCCCAGATGTTTTGTCAGTTGTTTTGTTTTTTTGAAGAATGTTAAACTAAATGTCTATTTTTCTGTTCCTGTCCTCAGAATTTAGCTGTTGTCCTGATGAGGTTCATAAGAACAGGAGTCAAATGTCGTCTGTTGAGAGTATCTCTGCGCACCCTGAGAATCCTCTCCAGAGATAAAAAGGTCCTGGGCCCCCTGGTGACCGACAGCGCTCTCCTGACTCTGGCCAAACTAGCCGGGCTGACCACAACTGAAGCAAGCGATGAATCCAGCGACCCCGACTCTGACTTCTACGATAACATCATCGCTTCTCTCGCCGAGGCCAAAGTGTTGCACAGTCGCACCGACGAGGACGAGGGCGAAGACCAAAACGAAGTGTGCTTCGACGAGGACACCAAGAGCGACATCAGCGGCGATCTGGACAGCATCAGCTGGTCTGGCAGCCACAGGACCAGCATCAACGAAATGCACCAGGGCAGCACCCATCACAAGGAGCTGGCGAGAGGGAGGAAGGACCGCAGGGAGAGCAAGATAGAGCCGGAGGAAGAGGAGGAGGGGAGCGCGTCAGGAGAGGAGGCACAGAGAAAAGAGGCCATGAAGGTGTTGTGTAATGTGGTGTACAACAGCACCTGGGCGCAGGAGAGGTTCAGTGGTCTCAGGTGGGCGCAGACATAAACATGCACACAATCCCAAATAAACACAGCTGTTGGCTTTGTAACTTGCATCTCTGCGTCCATTTAGCTGTTTTTCCCTGCATATAATGCTCAAATGTAGACAGTCTTGATTCATTCTTGGGTATTTCCAGTTGTGTGTGGCTAATCTCAGTGACACTATTATTCTCATTTGTCATAACCTTCAGTTGGCATAACCTCTTGTCATTTTCTCCATCAGTCTCATGAATGGCCTCACAGAGCGTCTGTCCTCCGGCGTTAGTGGCTCGTCTCCCTCCAGTGTTCAGTTCTACGAACTTCGCCTCATGTTCCTCATCACTGCGCTACGGCGAGAGCTCAGCACTCAGCTTCATAAGGTAACACAACATCCTTTATTTATTCTAATATTGATATAAACAGATTCATGTTCGTGGCTTCCTTCCTGCTCTCACACTCATTATGTTGCTCTTCCCAGGAGGGAGGCGTGTCCATCTTCACAGCAGCTCTGGAGAGCTGCCTGGAGGTCCAGTGGAAGGACCAGAACGAGTGTGTGCTGGACCCAGCAACGCCACCCATCTCACTGGAAGTCTCACAGCGCGTCATAGAGATCCTCAAAATCCTCTTCAACATCACCTACAGCTCCCACAGGAAGGAGCCAAGTGAGGTCAGCAACTATGAGCCCACATTAAACCTGTCAGCCATAAGGTGAAATGTTAGGAAATAAAAAATAACTTCTGTACCTGCCGTGTGTTTTCTCCTCCCTCAGGATGATGCAGCTCTCTACCGACACCTGGTGGCAATTCTGCGTCTCTGCATGATGAGGAAATGTTTGCTCTCAGATGACACTGATGAATTGCAGGGGTGAGCATGAAGTGAGGTCGGATAGAAAGAAGTGGAAGAAGTACTCAGATTACTTAAGTAAAAGTAGTAATACCACAATGTAGAAATACTCTCTTACAAGTAAAAGTCCTACATTCAAAAGTATTAAAGGATCAGCATTAAAAGTACCAAAAGTAAAAGTACACATTATGCAGAATAGTCCATCTCAGAATCATATATATATTACTGGATTATAATTTTTGATGCAATAATGTGTTATTTACATTACTTAAATGTTGCAGCTGGTAAAGTTTGAGCTGATTTTAATTACCTTATAAACTGCCATGTAGCTTAATTTATAATAATATATCATAATTTATATTTTGAGTAATAATCTGCAAAGTAACTAACATTATCAAATACATGTAGTGGAGTAGAAAAAAATAAAGTAGCATAAAATGGAAATACTCAAGTATAGATACCTCAAAATTGTACTGAAGTATAGTACTTGAGTAAATGTGCCTGGTTACCTTCCACCACTGGGAAACTGCAGTGACAAACATCATCAGTCATCATCAATACGATGCTGTTGTGAGTGGTGCAGGTTGGCCTGAATGCAGACTTGGACTGAAAGTGGAGAGAAATGAAGGGTTTATTGTAGAACCAGGGGCAAATGGGTGAACTTAGCTGAACCGGGCAGGCTGATGGGAATGGAAGCGTGGCTGGAGTGAGAGCTCGGGGTAATGGTGTGGCAGGCAGGCTGAGGAGACGGAGGTTAAGTGATCCTGGAAATAGAAGGTAAGGTCAAAGGGATGAAGATGAAGCAAATACAGACTCTGATTTCACAAAACAGAGTAGCCAAGAGCGATTAACTACCACGTGGTTGCAACAACAATCTGGCAATAAGTGACTGGAGAGCCGGGGTGGATAAACTGCATAGTGATGAGCTTGATGGAAGGCAGGTGTGGGTAATCAGCAGTATTGGAAGCCAGGAGGGAGTCAAGGGAGGAGCGCCACGCCCAGGCCACACACAGGGGAGGGGGAAGAAGAAAACACAAGAAAACTCAGGGAAACACAAGGAAAACCCGGAATCACGGCCGAGACTGTGACAGATGCAGATGCATTTAAAGTTGCCTGTGTCACACTTTTATTTCTTTAAATAATTTCATGCATCATTCTATCTCTCAATTTAACTTTCATATGAGCTTCTGGCATAAATGGCAAAATACAATGTTGTCAAAATGATCTGGATACTATGATGGTGTATAATCACTGTTTACAGCAATACAATACAGGTATAAACAAGGGAAATAAGGGAAATGTAATCTGTATTATTATAGCCTTTCTGACAAATAAGTTTTAAAAATAATAATAGTTATTGTTGACATCAAATTATATTTGTAAATGAATGGAAAAGAGAGCTTTAATACAACATTTTAATGATCAGCTTTTAATGTATATGTGAGGTGGGAACACCTTCAACTCTACCCTCCATTTCCATTATGAAATCCACTTTAATCCAACTTTAATCCCAGGTTGTAAAACTCTTGTTTGGTCCCTGAATCTCAGTTTCATAAAGAAGCCTTGTTTTGATATTGTTATTTAAAGTAATAATCATTAATCTATAAAAAATAATCAGTAAATATATCTAGATTTGACATAATACTTGCCTACTCGCTTGAGGCTTCCACAGCCACATTACATCTTTCAGTAGATCAGATTCAATTCTCAGGTAATTATAATAATAACTGTAGGTTATGGATTGAGATCTGGATTTCTTTGTTGTTTATTTGAATTTTGACTGTCATAGAACAAGCATTTGATTTTCTGTATCATAAATATAATATAATTAAGATATTCTGGGTCATAAATTAATTTTTTTTGTATTTTTATGACCTATCTATTTATATATTAATCCATCATGCCAAACTAAACCTAATGTCTCTGTGCTCTCCATTATCGACTCTTCCTCCCTGCTCCTGTGATCTGGTCTCAATCCCACAGTCACACAGTCAACCTGCTGTCAGCGCTGCCTCTCCAGTGTCTCGATGTGATGCTGACGGTGCCTCCGGAGCCCGGCTCCAAGCAGTGCCAGGGGGTCAACATGGACTGTGTCCACACCCTGTTGCTGTTCATGGAGCGACGCCTGGAGTCGGTGAGGGAGAGAGCTTAGTGGTCAAGCTAAAATTAAGAGTTTGTGCCTAACAATAGTTTAAAACAGCGATACTGAAGTAACCTGAGAGTCTCCCTTTGCTCCTCAGGGTGAAAAGATGAAAGAGAAGCTGACACCAATCCTCAATCTGCTGACGGAGAGCTGCAGGGCCCACAGAGAAACACGCCACTACATCAGGAAACACGTAATACCCCCCAAAAAACATCAAGACGCCTCTGAGGAAGCCTCTCACAATATTTGGATTATATTTGAAACTAATATGTTCAACACAATTGAAATTCTAATGTATCCCCGTCTTTTAGATCCTGCCTCCTCTGAGAGACGCATCTCACCTGCCCGAGGAAGGCTCCACGGTGAAGAGTCGTCTGATCCGTCTCATGACTCACCTGGATACAGACCTCAAACACTGCGCCGCTGACCTCATCTTTGTCCTCTGCAAGGAAAACGGTAAGACTGCTCATCATCCCATTTAAACTGTATTTGATCCAAGCTCTCCCAATGTTTCTAAATATTGTCTTATTTATAATTCATGATGATTGTGGTGGAGCCAAATACAATTTTCCATATCATGAAGTTTCTAATTAACATCACTCTCCATATTTGGAAAACCATGGGCTCTCCACTAGAATTTAAAATACATTTCAGTGGTTTTGAGCAATGCTGGAGTGTCTAATTTTCATCTCTTATTTTATGTACATAGCTAACACACGTTATTACAAATATGTAAAAAAATAAATGTGTTTTGTCAACATTGATTTTTGTGCTTCCTCTCCACCAATCATCGCCCTCTCTTCTTCTTCTTCTTCTCCCAGTGGGCCGTTTTGTCAAGTACACCGGCTACGGCAACGCAGCTGGCCTGCTGGTCACCAGGGGTCTGCTGGGCGGCCAGAGGACCGTCCCCTCCGACACCCACTACTCCAGCGACTCCGACTCGGACACCGAGGAGTACCGGCAGGTCAGAGACCGCATCAACCCGGTGACGGGGCGGGTGGAGGTGGAGCAGCCGGACCCCATGGAGGGCATGTCGGAGGAGGAGAAGGAGGAGGAGGCCAGGAGGCTCATCATGCTCTTCAACAAGCTGGCCAGGTCAGTGAAGTAACTCATACAGATACGGCATCTCTTATCAACGACTTTTAAACATATAGTAGAGTCATACGTGTTAATACTGATTCATAAATTGTTGTTTTACAGAGACAGCATTATCCAGCCGGTGGGAGTGGATTCTGAGGGGAAACTGGTCCCAATATCGGGAATGAGGGAAAACTCGTCTGGGTCCGAGAATGACGGGGAAGCAGAGGAAGGAGAGAAGAACTGAAACATGTCAAATGTTTTGTTTTGTAAATGTCCCATTTCTTAAGTTTGACAGTACATACATATGTGTTGTCAATGTATGGATGACATGAAAACAAAGTGAGCCATTCTGAAACTAAACAAACTTAAGGAAGGATATAAAAAGCTTTTCTTTATTTCTTCTTCTTTGTATTCAGACTAATAATATAGAGCAGCTATAAGGTGGTTTGAGTTGAATTGATAGTAGATCCTAAGGAGGAACTGATTTCATGACGATATTGTCCAATATTTTAATAAAGTCTTGAAAGCGTATACTGATATTGTGTGTATTTCACTGCACAGTTTCACTGGTTAGCCTTAAATAGAAGGTGTATATTTGGCAGACTGTGCTACAGCTGTCTCGTGGTACGAGATCAAAAACATTTAAACTGATTCCAGATGCTCTGATCACATCCGTACTGTTAAATCCACTTACACTCCAGGTTGATTGTAGCTTTGGTTGAACAGTTGAGTTCAAGGCTTTACTATTAGAGAGTTACTGTTTACCTCTTGGGCTGAGTGATGGAGCTCTTTAATTAAGCTCTGTTTCTTTGCATCAGAAAGCAGCATCTTAGAAATGTGGGTTTATTTCTCAGAAACACTAGCACCAATAATACCACTGAGGTAAAAAAGATCATAGTCTCATTATTTCTTGTAAAAATACCAAAGTGTAAATGAACTTAAAAGCACATATTTATGTTTAAACATGGTACAAGTTGCACCTTTGTGCAGTGCCAGCAAATCCAACACTAGATCAATTATTAATACAACTGTTATTACCTGATCTATTCTATTGGGTTTAGAATCAAGATATAAAACGTTCATAAAACATGTACACAGTATTATTTCTGAGATGTCAATCTCATGAACAATGAGTTTCTTCAGGCGCAGCACAGTGCGTCAGTACAGCTCCATCATCTCTTCGAGGGACATCTGCAGCTCCACAGACTGCAGGGAGGAGGCGCCGCCTCCGACAGCCATGTTCTTAAGTAACTCCATTGAAGTCAGGACCACCTGAGACAAGAAAAAAAAAAAAGCGGGGAGCAGAAAGTCAGATGCAATGACAAGATTGACAAGAGCGAGATGGCAAATTTGAGCTTGACAGAAGCCATGGCGTTTTTTAGAACGCGTCAAGCTGCTTTCTCCAAAGTCACTTTTTGTATAAGCTTTTCATTTCTCAGCATGCACTCCTCTGTAGAGGCTCGGGAGCAGAAAAACCTTTTACACCCGAGGGGATCAGCTGTCACCAGGAGGTATTCAGGCTTTGTTCTCTCAGTGCTTTTAATCAATACTGAGACAAAATTGCCTCTTGAGAAGTGCTGCTGACTACAGCTCCCTTCAGTGGGCAATTTTGGGGGTTTGATCACTCATGAAATTTGATAGAGGTATGTGCAGCAAGAAAAAACTGAAATACTAGCTTTAAGGTCTGTGGGAGCACAACACTGTCTGTGCCTTTTAATAATTCAGAGGTACTCTCACCTCCACTGTGATGAGTTTCTTCTCCCAAGGCCTGTTGTCTGGGTCAGGCCACTTCTCCCCCAGGCAGAAGAACAGGGAGCAGGGAGGGCAGTCTCTCCCGTCAATGAAGTCCAATATCCCTGGAGGGAAAAGGACAATCAATCACTACATCAAACCAACATGCAAGATAAAGCACGTTTTCACACGTACGCTGACAAAAAGCTAGACAATTATTCCTTTCGCCCACCTCGCACAAAGTCCTTGAAGTGGTACAGCGCTTGAGGCTGCAGTTTAGAAATCTCTTGCGGCTGTCTGCTCCTGTCGAACTTGGCGAAGCTCCAAAACGCTTTGATTTCGCCCCGTCGCTGGCCGTAGACCACGTGGCCCGACACCCCGATGTCCAAACCGTCGCCCATCTTGTCCAGGATGCGTCTGGTCAGATTAGCTTGGGTTTGATCCAGCATGACTCCAGGACTCGGCAGAGAGACCAGGGACAGGCCTGACTCGGGATCCACGACTGTCCCGATGAGTTCGGGCCTGATGTGAAGACATTTAGTCATTAGTTTTTACGTTAAAAGGCAGGTTATATTCCCTGCAGAGCCCTGGCAACATTAAAGGTACAGTGTGAAGGATTTGGCGGCTTCTAGTGGTGTGGTTGCAGATTGCAACCAACTGAGTGCCCCTCCACTCACACCTCCCAGAGCCAAAGGTTCCAGCTACATACCAAATGTTATCAGTTTTCTTATCTCTCACTCTTGCCAAAAAAAGTGAAAAGTGTGCTTCCCATAATGTCAAACTATTCCTTTAACTATGACAGTCAATTTGAAGCTAAACTGTGGACATTGAACATTTTCACAGCAGCTTTATTGCGATGTTACCTGTAGACTAAGCGGATTCCAACTTCATTCTCAACCATCTGCTCGGACACCTTCACCCCTCTGTAGTATACTGTTATCCTGAACTGAGTTTCTATGGAGTCAGAAAGAGGAGAAGCAGATGAGAAAAGGTGTTTAACAGCTCTATATATTGACAATCCACATTGTTTTAATGAAGATATTAGATGTTGATATTCAGTGAAGGGGGTCTGTGTAAAATCCACATTTCCTTTTTACGGTAACATCCGTCAACTTACTGAAATTATCTCCAGCACTGGTCTTGGTCATGGTGTGTAGGAACTGCTCCACCAACTGCCCATCACAGGCCCCTCCTCCAGCTCCATCCATTGGACGTGCCGGTTGCTCAGGCAACCCAGCTTCCCCGACTGCACCCTCAAACGTTACTGGATACTGCTGTTGCCCAGGCAACGGGTGTCCACCAATCGCAACCCGGTTCGGGAGCTGCTGTTGCTCAGGAGGATGCTCAAAGCCTGCGGTGTCCTCTGTGGAAAAAGTTGGAGAAACGGAAAAAAAAAAGTGTTTCTAGTAAAGTACCTAGTTGTTTTCTGCTCACACTGCAGCAGCGAGGAGGAAGTCTACCTGCTTCAGGGCCGATGTTCAGGCCCTTCAGACACTCCTGGAGGATATCCTGGCTGGCAGAGGAATCTGCTGGCAAATAGGAGTTAGTTCAGAAAAATTCAGGAAAGGTGATTCCACATTCTTAACTATCAAATTAACTATAATTTCTGTGAAAGTAAATTTACCTTGTAGTTTCAACATTTTTATTTATGCGTGTATAATGTAAAAAGGGCACCACAATCGGTATTGGAAAAAAAGGTACACAACACCAAGGGAATTTGAGGATGACAGACAGGAAAAAAATAGATCAATTAAATTATATAAATAAATAAATTAAAAAATAAATTAAATAAAATTAATATATAAATACCTTAAAATAAAAAATATATATATATAATAAAATGAAATAATAGTACAAAAAAATAAATAATAATAATAACAATAATAGTAATCTTCTGAGATACATAATAAATAGTCCCTTACCTGCAAAGAGAGTGTCGTCTGGAAGATAGAGACAGTCATCTAAGCATGGGACGACCTGGCTCTAAGATATCACACATCTGAATGAGTTCACATGCAATCATATAATTACACAGCATATTACTTCCCGCATTCCTACAAAGCGCAGTCGCTTACTTCTTGTGTAGGAAGGTGAAAATCCTCAAACAAATCCAAGTCGTCTTGGTCCTGGGATCCGGCAGTAGAGCTAGCTTTGAGAGTGAAAGAACAGAGCTTAGTTAACATCTGCAGCTTGCTATTTTTTAATCATTTATTCTCATCAGAAACACCTCTTTAATCTTATAATCCCCTTTACAAAATGGTATTGGCTCTGTATTTGCATATTACCATGACGCATCTCAACCAGAGAAATGTAAATCCAGACATAAATGTATATAATATAGATGGTAATGTGATCAGATATGTGCTGTATGTTGGCCACGCTGATGGAAAGGTGTTCTATCATTTTCAAATCCATTTAATGCTATTAAACTTTTTTTATTAGTAGGTAATTTTAAGTACAGTTCATCAGTTCTTTTTTTAACTTGCCTGGTATTGCACTACAATAAAGGGACCCCAAATGGTGATAGTCTACGGACGCCTTGGTGGATCCTCACCTCCTGATGCTGGCTCTTCCGGCCAGCGAAACACTTTATGGGGGTTAGCAGCGTCGTTCTTGTTGTCAGAGACCATTTTGGATCCTTTGGCTCGGAGTGCGCTTCGGAAGTTCCTCTTCCAAACTGAGGGGTCTCCGTGGGCCCGGCCGTTGCCACTCACCTCTGCCCAGGCCTGCAGGGAAGACACAGAAATACACCATGTGAACAGACTAATACATGATGGATTCCTTTAAATTGTCGTCACTTTGTAGAACACCATGAGGCGCAGGTTATGTCTAATTCATATATATGATTACTTTACCTTAAAGATGAGGATATCAGTGTCGGAGGAGTCCTGTCTTAAAGCGTGTTTCCAGGGGATGGAGAACTCTGTCCGCTCCGGGTTTGTCCAGAGGACACCAGGATACCTGCCGGAGTCAATCTGGGTCCGCAGCCACGGCATGAGCAGCGGTTTAGAATGAGACATTTCTGGAGGAGCAAGAAAAAAATGTCACATTAGCAGTGTCATCAAGGCTCCATTTGGCATCCCTTTTCACCAGTAACATGATTCCCAGATAATCTATAATCATCTATAATAGAAAGAATCTAATGTTGTTTTTTTTATTTAAGATTAGTTTTGTTATAATATCTGAATAATATCTATTACATTTCAAACTCAGAAGCCTGTCCAAATGAGTGTTTTAGTCGGAATCAGAATCGTGTTTATTGACAGGTGTAAGAGGTATACACTAGGAATTTGCTTTGGTTTTGTTGGTGCAAGTAAACAGTATAATAACAAAAGAATAGATAAAAACGTTAGAATAAAATAAGAATAAAAAAATGTAATTTCTACCAATATACAATATACAAAATAAGAGTACCTCGCACTGAATGCAACAGTGAAAAACAGAAAGAATCAGAGAAAGGCTCTACTTAATATTGGTGAAAGAACCATAATTATTCATATGTATTTATAGGTTTATATTAATTAATTATTAAAGTGTGCAGGTCCAGCTTAAAATATTATTTTAGCCTGTAGATGACGCTATTTTGTCATTTTACAACCAGATAAAAATGTAATCAACAAATAGTATAGGTAAAAGGGAGTAAATTAAAATACAAAAGCAACATAACCTTTGCATGTTTACATGAACTGTTTATTGAAATTTAGAAAATATATTTCTAATGCATGTATAAGTTATTAGAATGAGGAATTACTCTTTCTGTCTTTTCCCCCACTTAATTATAGCATTTTAATAATTTAATAAGAAATAATAAGCAGCACACAGTATCTGAGCATCAACAGCCTGGTTTCTGTAGTTGTAAAAAAATCTGCTTATATTGGCAATTTCTGAATTGTGAGAAAGAGGAAGCAGGCGGATATGAGGCATGATGTGAGGCCAGGTGGTTCAGTGCCCAAAAATACTCTAATATGTGTGCAAAAACAAATTACTCAAAAACATTGAAGTTATTACAGTAGATTATATGCTAAAAATGCTTCCTTACAAAGAATTAAATATTAATATTAGTAATTTAATGATTGTATTGTTGCATTTAAAGTCAAATTAAATAAGTTATAAAAGTGGAAATACTCAGGTACAACCAAGGCAAGTCTGAAATTGAATACAGCATGTAGTATGTATCTTATATTGGGTATATATAGTCACTCTATCTATAGATTTACATGAGTTGTATATTTGTTGACAGGTTTTAATGGATGCCAACAACTTCACAACAGATTTAAAGTCACCTGAAACATGTAAACACTGATAGTATGAGAACTCTCCTACCTGCAGTGATGAGGCTTCAGCAAGGTTCAGGTGCAGTCGCTTTGAGGGTAAAAGGCAGGAAATACGATGCTGGATAACGCGTGTAGGAATGTGTTGTATGACCAACAGCTGTGTGACGAGGTGTCATTCAATCCCAACATCTATAATTTCTTAAATACCGTCAAGGAGTCCGCCTGGTTTCTGATCTCTTGAGGTTTTCTCGGGAAACTCCGAGTCATTCAGTTTCGTTTTCCTGATGTGACGTCAGCGAGCGCGTTATACCAGCTGGGCCCGCTGGGCGGGGCCAAACACACACACACAATTATATTCCTATACTTGTGAGGACCCTTAAGGACATAATACTCTATACACCAAAGTTATTTTATATTTATTT
>CAKAOI010029025.1:0-22164 GCA_916701655.1 Sebastiscus albofasciatus | reverse complement strand
TATACTTTATTTTTTCCTTTTTTTGAGGTTGTTTTCATATATGCAATTTATAGTTCGTAATTACAATAGTTTATAAAACATTTTTTTTCAAAGTAGTTGAGCTTATAGACAAACTCATTAAGTACACTAGAGAAAACAACTTCAACATTCAAAATTTAAATAAAATTAAGAAAAGAAATAATAATAATAATAATAATAATAATAATAACAATAACAATAATAATAATAATAATGATAAAAAGAAAGAATAGAGTTAAAAAAACAATAATACAAAAATAAGACAGCAATAATAAATTAAATAAACAAATAAGTTAATAGAAAATAAAAAGGGAAGGGTGGGGCGAGCGCAAATATATAGTAATATCATTAACATGGGCACACACATGCATCCTCCTTCATGTCAGGTCACCTTTAAGCATATGTATATGTGCTTGCGTGTTAACCCATGTAACTGTATTTTTCCTTCTGTTAGACTCCATCTCTTCTCAAAAACATCCTCCATATTCCTTATTTTGTGAGTTACCTTTTCCATAACTTTTACTTCTTGAATTACACTTTTCCATTTTATAAAATCTGGGGGTTTAGTTTTTTCCACCCTTTTGTTATTTGCTTCAGTGCTGTGATTCTGAGTATTCTAACATCTACACGTTTAGTCTATACACCAAAGTTAAAGATATTAAAAGACATTATACTTTGCTTTTAATAATCATTGGTGTCTGATGTGTTTTTCCACAGAAAAAAGCTTAGTTGGAAATTCTTAAAGCACATCTACTCTTACTACCTCATCGAAAAATACAGAATTTATAAATTTGTGGGGAAAAAAATGTTTCAAAAGTTTAACTACTGGATGCAAGATGTCTCCTACTTGAGTAAAAAGTCAGTTTTCAATGTTTATTTGCATTCCACATCACCATCGAGTAGGTTGCGTTCTGGACCACAGTTGTGACGTCACAAATCATGCTCGTAGGTGCACATCTTAAATTTGATTAATATCTTAGCAAAATATTATATCCATAAAATGATATGGCTTAAAAGAATACCCTGCTATTATACTTTTAAAGATACTGATTTAAAAACTGTTCGATTATTTCAAATTTATTCCAATTGTTTAACAGACCCCGATTGTTTTGTTTTTATTCATTTTTTCCTTTCCTTACATTTTATTTGTTGTATGATTTATTTTATTTTTATACTGTAAAATATTTTTTCTGAATTTTTTTGTAATGAAAAATGTTTTTGTATGTTTATGTAACTACTGTGTTGAGCTTTGAAAATTAAGTATGGAGAAAAAAAAAAAAGTGCACGTCTTAAATTCTGATTTAAAGTGAGCTGCAACTAACGATCATTTTCATTATCGATTTGATAATATAATTGAAAATATAATTGATATAAAATATCAGAAAATAGTGAGAAAAGGCTATGCTAGTTTCTCAAAGTCCAAGGTGATGTATTTAAGTGTCTTGTTTTGTCATTCCAAATCCCAGATATTTAGTAATAGTATAGAAAACAGAGAGAAAAATGGTAGAAAACAGGATTTGCTGCCATTTTTTGCATGAAAAATTACCTTAACGATTAATGGATTATTAAAACAGTTACCGATTATTATTCTTTTCGACTAATCGTTGCAGCTCTAAAGTGAGCACAGAGACATTTTCGTCCTGAAAGCAGATGAATGTGAAAACAGCTTTTCACGTGTCAAACTCCGCACATAGAAGGCCAAACACCCAAGTCAAGAAACAATAAGCACATCTTATCACAGCCTTACAAATAAGTGAGGACCGGTCAAAATGTCCTCACAAAGACGGATGTAACACAACGCGCACACACACTGTAGGGAAATGAAACAACATTTGTTCTTTGCAGATTTTATTTGTTTCTCAAATACAGGAGAGTTAATGTACAGAAGGACAAAGAATTTCATCAAGAACTGTACAATATTTACACGCCTTTTTTTCCTTTTTTTATGGAAAATTAGATTGTTTTCAAAATAAGTCATAGTATGCACAAACATCAAAATGATAAAAATGAAATGACTATTTCCTCTTTAAATATTACTTATTTATACTCCTTCTTCCCGCACGGGAAATGGATAGTTTACTTCTTTTTCTTTGCACCTGCATGACTGATGATTGAACTGAAGCACAACAATGTTAAGTTTCAAATAGATTTTCCCCCATTCTCTTCTTTTTTTCTTTTCTTACGTTTTTTTCTCGTTATTTTACACCCACTGTATTTGATACAATATTTCTGTCTCGACGTCTGTTCTTTTGTATAGAGGGGAAGACGGCTTGGATATGTGGGTTACGACTTTATACTGATCCTGTGGAAAATAAAAAGGTATTTAAAATGTTAGGGCAGCAACCCAGCGCTTGTGAGAGTTTAAGTTAAAAACCTCCTCATATAAATAATAAAAATGTGTTTATATATTATCACACAGCTGACTGGTGCTGCCCTTCACATAGCACAGGATGAGAGAGAGAGCGTCTTATTAACACATTTCATGTTTCCATCCGCGGACGAGTCCCATGTTCACGCTGCTCACGGCACACTCTACAACACGCAGTTTAAAAAGCATTCTCACCCTCTTCCACTCTTTTCAAAAGCCAACAAGCTGATGTTAGTCTTCAAAAAAATAATTTATGTAAAAACTAAGTGGTAATAGTTTCTCTTTGAACTATTGTCTTCATGACACACAGTTAACAAGATGTCAGTGGCTCCTCCGTTGACTTGGCGTTGCGGCTCCTCTCCTTTGTCCTTCCACTTCGCGTCGCTCCCTTTTCACTAACGGTCAATTCCCTCTTGACCCCGCCAGTGACCCCTGATCCGGTGGGGTCCCCCCTTTCTCACAGAGTAAGACATTTCTTTAGTCAGTGATCAACAACAAGAAAAAGAACAGAGGCCAGTGTCCGAGGTCACATGAACAGACCCCCTTGTGTCCGTCAAGGGCCTTAAAAATTCATCCTCAGATCTTAGAGACTTGAAGAGGGTCGGGGGGGCTGTACAGTAGGATCCATCTCTTTGTATCTTCATATTGTTTTTTTTTTTTAATCCTCTTGCTTTAATCCATTCTTTCGCTCTCTCTCTTTTTGTGGTGGACTCAGGCTTTGGTGCTGAGCGTGAGCAGCTCGATGAAGGAGCTGAAGAGGGTGTCCAGCCAGCTCTGGTTGGCCATGCACTGCTGCACCACTTCCTCTTGGCCCGGGTCCTCCGCTGCCTGCTCAATGGTGTTGGTCTGGAAGAGGGGGGATGGAAACACAGAGACTCAAAACCAGTGTCTTAGACTACACAGAGCCAGCTTGTGTGTGCTTTCTTTTTTCGCTTATCTAAAGAGATTTGTGCTTTACCTTAGAGTATATTTGCGGGAATGCGTACGAGTGCCTAACGTGACTGAAGCGTATACCAATTAGGGCTGGGACGATACATCTATCTTCCGATTTCGATACTATCACGTAATTGGGTGCTGATTTGATATGTATTGCGATTTTTAAGTATTGCAATTCGATATTACGATTTATGTTAACTTTTTTAACACTAGACGATGGGAAAAAGTTGGTTCATACACTTCTAGGGACTTTTAATTTGAAAAAATATCTAAAATAATACATTAAAATGTATGATTTTCACCATGTATGTAGTCAGAGATGTCCGGAAGTCAAATATATCAGTCACTGTCAGAAATTATTTATAAAATATTTTCCAACAACCCAAAAATCAAAGAATAAAAGACATTTCCCTCACAAATTAGTGGTATTTACTTTTTAATTTAAAAGAGAGATGTAATGTTTTATACTTCTGGTTAATATAATCCAATCAATCTTATTTCCATATATGTATTTTGTTTATACAATTCCCTTTAACATCTTATTTTGAAAACCGGACGTAGTCACACGTGTATACTTTCGCTAACTTCGTCAAGTCCGTCGCTAGCTCTCCCCGTCAGCTCCGTTCTCTTTATACACCCATGGTCAGTTCAGTTTGACTGTATTTACTATAAATGTCAGTATACGGGTGCTCTACAGTTGTAGCGTCGGCTAATTTGACGCGAGTGGCGGCTGGCTTGACCGCACATCACGATAACGTTTCCTGTCCATGACAGGAGTTAGCATGCAGCTTTAGCCGTGATGTCTAGCTCTGCTTATTCCGGCAATGTTTGAAACCCAAAGTGTTTCAATACTTTACTATATGTGTAGTGTTTACCATGCTGAATTTAATATGTGAGGGTTCAAGTCACATCCAAGCCGACCCTCCACGTAGACTCAAATGAAACAAATATATTGATTCTGGCATTAAAAAAAATCAATTTCAAAATCGTAAAAAAAATACACATAGGTGAACCGATTTTTTTTCCACCCCTAATACCAATACAAGAAACATGCTTGCGTACCTCTTTCTTGCACTGTAAGAAGGTGTGGTATTTATAGTGATGCAGGGAGTGGAAGAGACTGTAGATCCGATACGTCTCCGTTGACAGTTTAAGGTCCTAGGGGAAAAAAAAGAAAAAAAAAAGGAAATCAAATTAAGATCAAGATCAACACATTATACACAGACAGAAAAATATAAAAGCTACAGTGAATATTAATCTTACAGTTCCATGTAAGATAGAGTGAAACTCGCAGCAGGTGTCGAGCTTTTTACAGCAATGGTTAATTTTGTTGATGCCGTGGTTTCAGTATCACCCAGAAACAAGAGAGAATCACCTGCTTATAGGCACAAAATCTCCTACTAGGGTCCATAGAAGTCCCGATAGTGTATGAATAATTGATAATAACTAATATGATTAAAGGGTACTCCTTAGTGGGGACATTTTTGGTTGTAAAAGTTTCTTTAAAATACATTGAATTATCTATTAAGAGCCCACAAACACTCCTAACCCTCTCAACACTCACCTGTGGTTTAGGCAGGGTCTTTTTGACTCTGTTGAGGGTCTTGCGGTTGTAAGCGTCCCCGCTTAGCCGCACCCTCACCGCTCCTGAGTCCAGGGGGTCTACAATGATCTGGGGGTAAGCATGCAGGACCTCCTGTCAGGGGAGAGACACACAGGGAGACGGACAACGAGATATTAAGACAAATGTAGAAAATGTGCCAGATTTTTGTACTTGAGTTTGTTTATTTTCACTACCAATAAATCTGTTGATTATTTCTGTGATCATTTAGGATATAAAATGTCAGAACCCAAGCAGCTAATCCTCACACAGGAAGCTGGAAACACTTTTGTAAGATAAATGACTTAATTGATTAGTAGATTATTGTTTTAAATTAACTCTGTTTATTGACTAACCAATTAATCTAATGATTAAATCCATGACATTATTTCAGTCGTGAGGGGGACGGAGAGAGAAACCGTACATTCGGGAGAGATTACCTGGTGCTGAGAGCTCATGCTGACTCTCCTCAAAAGCCTCCTCTTCTGTTCGCTGATGATGCTGTCAATCTTCCTCATGGGTGGGAGGTACAGCTCGTCTGGTTGGACCAATCAAGGTAGAGAAATTTTCATTAGTCATCATTCATGTAGCTGCCAATCATTCTTAATACCGAGGGCAGATTCAAAGCAGTTCCCGGGGCTTCCCTTCCACCCGTCACACCTTGTTCATCTGGATTTCCAAAAAGCCATTTAAAAATACGTCTAAGTATGTACGCTGCAGAATTCAGAGCGATTCCCCCTGCTATCGGAAGATCGGTTTTGTGCAGCTGGATGGCTTGAACTGAAACTTGGCAGCTGCTACTTGTTAGTGGTGGTGATATTTATTCAACCTGCCCAAAACTGCTCACGGATACTTGAAGCCACTTGAGGAAAATAACCATCCAAATGCCTCCATACATGCGTTTCAATGCAGACCTTTGATCTGCAGGAAACATGCTACCAGACTGGCAGGTCTGGTTAGGTGAGAGACCTCACACATACAGGCTTCTCACTCCCTTCCTGTCTCCTACATGTCAGTAGATTTTTAAATGAGGCCTTAATTGAAAACATGCTGAGGCGGCAGTGCGCGTGTGCAGTTTCTCACCGTCGGTGTCCTCCAGGGCTTGGATCATGTCGGGGTCCAGCGCTGTGCTGACCAGCATCTCCACGTAGCTCCTGAACATCTCTCTCATGGCACGGTTGTTCACTCCGCCTTTCACTGGCACTGAGCGAGACGAGAAGCAGAGTTTAACCCAACCTTCTACCATTACAATGACTTCAAATGGCGAAAATAAAACAAAATGGCATCTCACTTTCATTCTCACTAGCTGCCTCCTCCGATGAGTCCGAGTCAGATGATGAAGGTATTTCCTTCAGCCACTTCTTCCTCTTCTTGGGCGGTGGCTCCGCCTTCACTTTGGCCGGCTTGGACTTGGGTGGGCGCTCGGCCTTTTCCTTCTCCTTCCTCTCCACCGCTTTCTTCTCCTCCTTTGCTCGGCCTCTTTCTGCCGCCGTGGTGCGTTTCTCCACTTTGTCCTGCTGCGGCTGCACTCGCTTCTCCCTCTCCTTCTCCTTCTCTGGCTCCCTCTCTTTCTCCTTCTCCTTTGCTTTGAGCACAGCAGCTGGAACCTCCTTCTTCTCCCGTGGTTCTTTTGTTGTCGCGGTTCTTGTTCTCTCCCGCGGTTCACGCTGGACTGGCGGAGCCACTCTCTCCTCTTTCTCTATTTTCGGTGGTGCCTGGGTGGCAGGAGGGGAAGCCATTCTGGGGAGGGACTGGCGTCTGTGACACACGGAGAGATTGTTTTAGAGATGGAAACCACTTTTAGAGATGAACAGAATGTGTATAACTTGCCGAAAGTACTTAGAAAGGACATCAAAGGTATCAGCAAAGTAATTCACAACACAAAGTTCATGACCACAGGTAAGAGTTGGAACCTAAATCAACTGGGAAATTACTCTCGAGAGCACTGCTATTCCCTGATCTGGGCAAATGATCCAAACAAAATCTGGCAAGTCTCAGTTATGAATAGGATTTTTGATAAAGGCAAATATTGGTACCTGAGAGCAGGTGTGGCTCTGCGCCAAGGTCTCCGAGAGCAGACTCTCACATAGTCCTTCTTGTTGACATTCTCCAGAAACTTGACATAGATTCGCTGGTATCGCCTCTTGGCATCTCCAAAGTAGCCAAGATACTGTGCCAGAAACAGATTAGAAAGATTTAGTTACAACACAGCACAACTTTCAGTGTCATTAATTTGACTGATAGGACACTAGGACAATACGGTGTGCAAGAATATGCTATGATGTGGCCGGAACTGTGAAAAGTGTCTAACTGTTTGCAGGTGTGGTTAGATTACTGAGGGCTTGGGGGGTGGGGAAACTCACATTGCTTGTAGCGCAGAACTGTCTCTGTCCATCTTTGATCTCTGGGCTGAACTTCTGCAGGAGGGCTTTCTGCACCCTCCAGATGGGTGGAGGCTCGCGGCCCATCTGCAGGGCCAGCTGGGGACAAACACACAGCACACAGGTTAAGTATAGAATGTCTCTGTAATCTGGCAGCTACTGAAGGACTCATGTTTCAAATCATTTTACTCATTAAAGTGATTTTCCCTAATGGGTTTTTCTTGTCTATAACAATATCTTAGATTGGACTGTTTTAAGCCTGTACTGACACCGTATCAGCGTGATTTGGAATTAGTTAAACTCATTTATTCACTTTGTTGACTTTACACCAAAAAGCTAAAAACTTTTCTCTATTTTTGGCCAAACAAAATATTCATTAACTGTCAATAACACACATTTCCACAACAAATACCTTGAGAGTTCGAATGTCTTCCACCCGCACCACAAACTCATCCCTTTCTCTGAAAATGCCCTCGCCTCCACTCTCGCTCTCGTCCTCCTCGCTCTCTCCGGCGATGGCGGCGTCTTCTTGCTTCTGGGCGAGATGCAGGGACGTGTTCTTAGGAGCCGGGGGCTCTTCGGGAGAGGCGGGGGACTCTGGAGACGGCATGGGAGACTCCTTCTGATCTGAAGATGGGGGAGGAGGGGAAGTTGCAGGAGGAGGAGTGGCAGGCTGAGGCAGAGTAGTAGCGGGCGGGGGAGGTGGCGGAGAGGGGGATGTGGGAGCGACGGGGCTCGGAGGCTGGGAGTTCTCCTGTTGTTCCTCTGGTGGAGGCAGGGGTGAGGGGAGGGAGAGGGGAGGGAGGGGGGAGTGAGAGGGAGAGGAGGATGAGGCGGGAGATGGAGGGACGGAGGGAGGTTCAGGAGTTTCTGGCTCTGGAGGAATCTCGGGGAGGGGCGCTGGAAGGAAAGAAGGGCAAGATTAAGGTTAAGGTCAATTTTACAGATCAATTTACCACCAAATTAATTATTTAACAAATATATAATGGGTCATTTTATTAGACAAAAAGAAAATACAGCAATAGCTCAGCCTGAGGGGAAATTATTAATTTTCTTAAGTTGTAAAAAAATCAATGCAAGAAAATGGGACACAAGAGGAAATAAAAAGCTAGTCTTACCATCAAGGCTGGGGGCGCAGAGGGTTTCCAGCTGTGGCTCTCTCTCCTCTGTCATATCACTCTCTTCATCTCCTCCTATGCTCCTCTCCTCCTCATTCTCCTCTTTGTTCTCATCCATGTCTCCATCTTCCGGCTGGAGGACGTCAGGTTCGTTGGACTGGGGCATGTCGTGAGGGGTGTGCATGGTGGGCTGCGGGCTAAGCGTCGGGGGCTGCAGCGTGGGAGTCATCGGGGACTGGGTGGCCTGAGGCGGAGGCAGCGGAGGTGAAGGTGGCAGCGGCGTCTGGATGTTAGAGTTGAGCTGCGGAGTGTCGTACAGAGCGGAAATGGCTGAGGAGATGCTCTTCTGGAGGTCCTGGTTCTTCCCGACCGAGTCCTCCTCGTCGGAGGAGAACGAAGGTAAGGTCTCCAGGTTCCTCTTCAGCTCGTCCTCCAAGCGCTTGGGGCTGGGGCAGTTGCCCAGAGCCAGGCCCCCATTCCCTTCACTGTCCCCGAATTGAGGCGGCGGCGGTGGAGGAGGAGGTGCGGGAGACAGCGGGCGCAGACCTCCTGATTTACAGGGTGAGTTTTCACCGTTGTCATGTTCCATTCCTGGTGAGATGTCCAAGCCTGGAGGTCTCTTCCCCGTCTTGAGGAAGTCCAAGAATGAAGCGACGAAGCCGGCCTTGGACTCAGAGTCCTTCTCATCGCCCTGGAAGTAAAACCAAAGAGAGACTTACCACCACTGACATAGTCAACTCGACAATTATCAAGCAACTTTTTAGCATTTATTGGTTAACTTAGATACACAGATATAATCATGTAGCTCTTACTCTTTCCTCCAGCCCCTCGTCGTCCACTCCTTCATTCATCATCTGGATTTTCTGCTTGTTCTTGTCCTGACTTCTGTTGCTTTCAGTGCTGCAGGGGGGTCCGGGACTTAAACCGAGTGAGGGAGCGGAGCCCACCGAACCGTCCGACAAAGCAGGGTCCGTGCCGGACAAAGAGTCCGTCCTCAGCAAGGCATCGGAGGAGGACAGGGTGCCGATGGGTAACTTGATCTAAAACAAAAAAGAAAAAAAACGTAAGATTTAAAATAATTTGCCTGAACATACAGATATAGACTTCTTGTTTATCTTTTTTTTCCTCAAAAGGTACCATATATAGCTTGTGAAAACAAACACTAGTCATTAATTTATTAGTAAATGACAATTTGTTTTAATATATCCACGCTTTTCTAGACCGAATGCCACTGACCTTCAGAGGAGGAATCGGCTCGTGTAGCTGCTGCTGCGGCTGGTGATGGAGCTGCTGCGGCTGCTGCTGATGGAGGTGATGTTGGTGTATCTGATCCTGCTCCTTCCCGCTCATCTCCATGTACATATCCTCCCTCCTTTGTCCCCTACCCCGGCTTCCACGGCCCCTTCCCCTGCCTCGTCCCTCCACGGTGAATCCCCCTCCTGTTGTCGTTCCGCCCATCTCCCCCATCATCCCTCGTGGAGTGTAGGGCTCGGGCATTGGGCGGATGCGAGGCCTGCCTCGTGGCCTAGGAGGACCCTCTCTTTTGGGTCTGGAGGGCTTTCGGCCTCTCTTCTTGGGTCCATCCTGAGGCAGAAGAGAGTGTGAGCCCATAGAAGAGTAGCCAGAGGAGTGGTAGAAGTCAATGTCGCCCATTAAAGGGCTGAGAGACCCGCTTCCTCCTCCGCCCTTTCTGCAGCTGGACACCAAGTCTGGCAACAGGTCCGGTAGCCTCCGGCTGTTCAACCGGATGTCAGCTGGCTGGTTGTCTTTATCCTCGTCATCTTCAAACTCATATTCTTGAGCGTAACTTTTCTTAGGCAGTGTGTTGGGGTCCCGGCGCTCCTTTAACAGGTGGAAAGAGCTGGACTTGAGTAGCTTCTTGGGACGAGATGAGCAGAAAATGGGAGATTGGAGGCCTCCAGAAGCAGCTCCTTGGTTGGCTCCTCCAGGCCCGGAGGACAGTTTAGCTCCAGAGTTGTTGGGACCAGCAGGATTGGAGCCCATACCCATAGCGGGGGCCTGGGTCTGTATCAATCCCAGCTGTTCAGTGTTCACAGTGGAAGGGAGCTCGTGGGTTTTAAGGGAGTCTAGATCCAGAGTCATGGTGTTGTTGCTGGGTTCCTCCAGGCCATGACAGTATGGCTCATAACCCTGATCGCCACCATGGTGACCCATCATGTCATAGCTAGCTCCGCTACTTCCCCCTGCTCCGCCTCCACCCTGTCCAGCTTTCATGGAGTCCATTCCCTCTTGCCCAGTGTGGCTTTCATTCATTTCCTCCTGTCCCGGTCCTGCACCTCCAGCACAGCTGGACTTGTAGTCCTCTGCACAAAACATGTCTTCCATTCCTGGGAAAAAGGAGCGGTCCTCATCTTGAAGGAGGGAGTCCGGGAAGCAGATAGAAGTCAGGGGTACAAAGCGGTTACTTTGTTGATTCTGGTCTGCTTTCTCCACCGGGCTGACGTTGTCAAACTGGTGCTGCTCGGAGCGCTGCTGGTCCAGCTGGCTCTGCTGAGGGGTGAGCTGGGATGAGAGTGGCTGCTGCGGGTCGGACTGAGGCTGGGAGTGGGCTGAGGCGGACGGTGGGGGTATGTGGTGAGGGTGTGGGGGCTGCTGCTGAGGGTGAGGGTGGTGAGGGTGGCTCTGTTGGTGTTGCTGTTGCTGTGGGTGGTGCTGCGAAAGGTGGTGCATGTGAGGCGGGGTGGACAAGCCGATGTCGGGCTCAGAGAGGAAGGAGTGGAGCTCGGAGGCCGGGTGTTGCTGCGAGTGATGGTGGGATGGGTGCTGCCTCTGCTGCTGCTCCTGCTGCTGCTGTCTGTGGCGCTCACTGCTACCTCCGCTCCTCCCCACGCTGCCTGGCCCGCCGCGTCTGTCCTCTGCGACAGCTACGTCCGTGCTGGAGGTCTGAGAAAGGGAGCGCTCCAGCATGTCCAAGGAAGACACCACTGAACTCTGTTTAACCTGGCTCTGCTCGTGCTGATGCGGTGGGGGCCTGTGGTTGTAGTGAGCCGCCGCCACCTCCAAAGCCTGGGACTGGAGCTGGAGCTGGAGCTGGGTGGTTTGGGACTGAGACTGAGCCTGGTGTTTACTGGAGCCAAGTGTCCCACCGGCACTTTCCATTACAGCTTGCTGTTGGCTAATAGAGTGCTGCTGCTGTTGGGGATGAGAGTCCATTTTATGGTGCTGTTGATGCTGAGGGTGGGAGTCCATTTTTGGGTGTTGCTGATGCGGCTGGTGGGAGTCCATTTTGTGAATCTGTTGGTGCTGCCGATGAGAGTCCATCTTGTGGTGCTGTTCTAGTTGATGTTGTTGGTGAGAATCCATCTTATGGTGCTGTTGGTGGGGCTCCAGTTTGTTGCGGGTGGTATGCGACAGCACCGACTGAAGCAGGTGCGGCGGCTGACGGGACTGATCGGTGGGAGAGTCCATGAGGGAGGCGGCAGCTTGAGACTGGGAATGCTGTTGCTGGACTTCCGGCGTTTTCCGAGGATAAGGGATTTCGGCACGCTCCTGCGGCTTCTTTTGGAGCTCCATTTGGGTGTGGGACGGTATCTGTGAGTGTGAGGACACGTGCTGACTGTGTGAGGAGTGTTGGGGAGCGAGGGAGTGTTGACTGTATGGGTCACCCCGCCCGTAGTGGACTACCGAGCCTAGGTTGTCGTGGTGATGGAGATGGGAGTGCACTTGTTCAGCGCTGCCTCTCCCTCCGCTGCTCCGGCTGCTTCCAACAGACCTCTCATTCCTTTGCTGCTGTTGTTGTTGTTGTTGCTGCTGTTGATGGTGGTGTTGCTGTTGATGTTGTTGCTGTTGTTTCTTGAGAGACATCTCCAACTGGTTCTCCAGCCCGGAGATGGCCCCTCCAGACCCTGCATTACCAGTAGATGTGGCACTGTGGGTGCGTATAACACTCTGGGGGTGGTACCTCTCCTCAGGGCTCTTACCCATGTCATAGCTCAGGCCTTTGCCTGAATCAGTGGTTGGGGGCACTGACTGGGGCTGAGGCTGCGTTTGCTGGGATGTCTGTTGGGGTTGTTGTTGAGGATGGTGATGAGCAGCCTGAGGACCAGGACTCGCTTGAGCTTGCAGCAGGTGCTGGATCAAGAACTCGTCGTCGTCGTCCACTTCCTCTTGGGATCTCTGAGAGCCCACTCCTAGCATGGAAGTGTCCTTTGTTTTGGAGGAGGTGGAATGATAAGACTGAGGTTGGGAGCTGGGGCCTCTGGTGTCAGGGTAGCCCTGTGGGGAGGCCAGGAAGGTGGGGGAGAGAACTGAGGGAATGTACTTATTAGAGCCTGGACCTCCTGGAGACTGCGTGGGGCAGGTGGGCACTGGGGAGTGCAACCCTGGACGGATGATGCCTGAGTTGCCTGATGGAGAGGGGCTAGAGTCTGGAATATGATAAGACCCTCCACCGCTACCACCTCCACCTCTCTCATTGGTCATACTATTTCCTGCTCCTCCCGCTGACCCGGAGTTCCCACTTCCTGTGCCGCTACTGCTTCCTCCCCCAGACGCTCCACTGCCTGAAGAACCACTTGACCTTAAAAGGGCAGGGGAGTGACCTGGGGCTCCGTAGCCTAGTGACGGGCTTCCAGCTCCACCCAGAGAGGATGGAAGGGATCCATAAGCGGAGTCAGCTCCGTAGATATCAGTGGGGTATGACTGACTTCGCCCTCCTAAACTCCCATAGCCTTTCCCGCCCGTACCTGAGCTCAGGTCTTGGGCTTGAGGTGAACTGAAGCCTCCGTAGGACTGACCCAGGTGGGAAGTAGGGGGCTGATTAGGTGAATATGACTGCGTCTGTTGTTGGGGTGGGGTCTGACCAGTAAGAGCAGAGGTGGGGGTCTTCACTGGGGGCACGGGAGAACCATAGCCAGAGAGGCAGGATTTGGGGAGAGACTGGGGGGCTGAGGAGGAGGTGGCAGGGGGCTGCTGCTGCTGTGGGGCAGGCGGAGGAGGAGCTGCTTGAGGGGGTGGCTGCTGCCTGGAAGGGGCTGAGCTGGAGCTGGATGTGGGGATTGAGTTGGAGGGGTGAGCGCCAGAGGTGGCAGAAGAAGAGGAGGAGGACGAGGAGGTGGAGGAAGCAGAAGGGGGTGTGTGGGGAGTTCTTGAGGATGACGCTGAACTGGCAGAAGAATAGCCACTGCTGGAGCTGCTTTTGGTACCTTTCCCAGCTGAGGAAGAAGACGAGGAGGACGAGGAGGAGGAATAGGGAGGCTGTATGATTGGCCGATACTGCTCAGTGCGAGAGGCGGACTTGTGGTCAGATGAGGGGCTCTGGTCGCCCAGTGGGCTGCAGGAAAGGCCAGCGTGCCTGTGGTGGGTGGCAATCTGCTGGTACCCCGCCCCTCCACAGCTGAGGTAGTGCTGAAGGGAGTGGGCAGCAGAGGACGAGAGCTGGGACTGAGCTGGCGTGGGCCGCTGGTAGTGCTTGATAACGCTGTCCTGCCGAGGAACAGCCCGTTCCTGAGCCGAATTGGACTGGGACTGGGACTGAGGCTGGGGCTGGGCCGAGGAAAACACTGACGCATTGTACAGCTGGGACGACTGGTCCTGGAGCTGTGATGATAGCAGGTTGAACTGGTGGGACTGCAGGTGCCTGGCAGAGGACGCCTGGGCTGATGTGGCACTCGTGGGATCCTGGCTGCCCCTGTAGGCAGCTGCTGCAGCGCCCTGCGAGGACAGTAGTCTATCAAAACCCAGGCTGGACTGGGAAGGGGCCTTGATGTGTAGTAGGGGGTCATGTGGGGAGAGCAGGCCATTGGACGTGGGACTAAACGTGGGCGTGTCCTGGAGGGAGAGGGAGGCTGTGGGGAAAGAGCGGCTGGAGAAGGATGCTGGATGCTGATAGGCTGAGAGAGCTGAGGAGGAGGGGAAGGAGCCAGAGCCAGGAAGGGCTCCAGAGATGAATAGTTCAGGAGGAGCAGGTGTGTGCATCGCTGTTAGAAAAAGGAAGACATATTGCAAAATTATTAAGTATCCATCAAGCTATCATTTTAACAAATGAACGCAAGAACAGGTATTTTAAAAGTATTCTATAGTAAGACTACTAACAAGTTAAATGTTATATGAAAATGCTCAAATAGTAACAATGTCAGAATAGTAATGAAGGCAAACATTGGGCGGTTCTTTAAATGTCATATTGACTATGGGGCCTGTTTGAATGTCAACACATGAGGGAAGATCTAACGCAGCCCCACCTGTCTGCCAGGATGGCGTGCGGAACTGGGAAAGAAGGGAGGAGGCAGAGGGCGGAGGCTGGGGACCCCGAGACTCCAGGGCTGAGATCAGATTCATGACGGAGGCATCGGGGGCAGAGGGGCTGGCATGGTGCAGGCCAGTGTCAAAGAGCCCCGACAGACCTTTTGGGAAGGAAAAACAAAACCATTAGAAATTATTAATTGATAAAAAAATGCAAACATTAACAGCTAATTGCAGAGATGTAGATGAAATCAAAAATCGAAAAGAAACTGTGACTTAATCAAAGTTTATTCGGGGAGCCTGCTGTCCTAATGATTTAAATACATCCAACTTCTGTTGCTGAAAACAAGATAAACTGTATGAGAATGACCGTTGTGACTGCAGGCTTTAACATCTAGGGGCTCCAACTCAATTGAGCTATAATGTGCACATTTCTCAATGACAATCTACCAGGGTCTACACGGGGACACATAATAATTCATTGCTGGGGCCCCTTATGGTGGTGACATGGAAGGTATGACATTTATCTCACCCAAACTCCGTCCAGCTGCTCCCCAAGCCCCGCCTTGGCCAGAGCTCCCTGGGTGGTGATTGGTGGCATAGCCCTGCAGAGGGTGTGGGGTGGCGTAGGCTTGTCGGTGAAGGAGCTCAGACTCAGGGTGGGATGATCTGGAAGTCCCATATACAAGACTATGGAGAAAAAGGGGAGTGAGTGGGGGGAATTGTGAAGTGTCATTAATTTCAGAGCACATTTGCATAAACTTAATCTGTTCCCCAAAATGTGACCCTTGAGATAAACAACAGTCTTGGCTTTGGGTCACGTTTTAAGATGCACAAAAGTCTGACATGCAAGTTAATTAAAAATCCAACAAATGAGATGTCAACTCAAGCCTGTTCATTTTGTTTGGGCTGCATATGTACAACATGTGAAAACCAAAAAATCTCTGATGAGCATGATCTACAAGTTAAGGGGAAGGATTTTTTTTTTTCCCCAATCAATATCTAAACAGAATTACAAACTTGGGGACATTACACCAACATGTATTACACTACATGCAAATCTGTCAAATGTAAGTGTCATGCAAAAATAATGGGATAGTTAATTTGCAATTATTATAATGGACTCCACCCTTACATAATTTGTACATTTACAAACTAAATAAGCTTGTTATTCAACACTGAAGGTTTGCAAGTTGCAGGACTTTGCATTACAACAGATAGATGAAATGCGTGGCTGCCTGGCTGGCTGGCCAGATAGCATGCTACAGTAGCATCTGTGCTATACTGCTAGCACCGCCTAGCAGCAAAGCAAAGCAGCTAGATGGTAGAAATGCAGAGAGACTAGGCCTCAAAACTGAAAGGCCAGGCTTTTTACGTGTAAATAAACCACAAATAACCAACGTGCATGATTTAAACCAAGTGAAAAATACAGTTTCCTAACATATATACTAAAGACAAACGACTAATTAGTCTGCAGGCATTGATTATGTCGATGAAGCTAACAGCTGGATTGGTGCAAGTCGACGCAAATGCATGCTAAGCTTGCATGCAAACACTAGCGACTAGCACAGGGTTTGTTTAGCCAAATAGCACTTCACCAACACCAACAGGAACCTGGTTGGCTTTGGACTGTAAGTAAGGCTGTTAACTACTGGGTAAAAAAAATATATATATATATATAAAAATGTGTGCAGATAAATAAGCAATGATGCTTTGCACTGTGCACAGGCCTCCACTGACTTCCATGCAACAACAGCGCTAGCTTTGCAGGCTAGAAGCTATCCTGCACAGCCTAGGCGATTTTCATCATCTTATAAATACACATTTTTATGTTTGACAAATTGCAAATTTAATGCATTAATAATATTCCACAATTTAATTATGCAAATTAACACAAACCATGCAAAATCACATCATTTATCTACATCATGCTTGGGCAAAAAAAAAAAATGCATTAAAAAAAAAAAAAATCACAATTTTATTTGAGTTATTGCACCACCTCCACCTTAATATGTTCTTTATAACAATTTGCAAAAATGCATTATTCTTGGTTAATATGCATGCATCATATTCATTATTCTTGTTGATGTGTGTCTTTGCTGCGTCTGCACTCTTCGCAGTTTGCTATAATAAATCCAATGAATTTATACATCTATGGATGGGTCTGTGTCCACCAGGCCTGCTGCTGCTGCACACACACACAGAGGGAACAATAATTCCTATGGATGCTCCAGACATACCCCCACCTCCACCTAACCACCTCCACCTCCACCTAAGTCTGTCAATCACATCCAATATATATCCACCAACCTTTTCCATTTCCTCCACCCCGCCCACCCCCTTCCCTTTTACGCACACTGCCTCTCTATATTCCTGTTTATAATAATATTACTATGTTTGGATGACACATAATAATCCCTATAAGCATGGCAACCGTGCAGTGAAAGCCCAATGGCGACAATTTGTTTACATGGAGGCCACACCACTGCAAAAAAAGTCCCATTTCATTTCATGCATGCACATTGTCTGCTTGAATCCAATGCATTATTACCTTGCTTTAGCAGATCTCTCGTAGCTCCATCCTGCTCCTGCGCCCAGATCACCGAAGCCTGTTCCCGGGTAATTTCTATCCATTTATGTACACAAATGTGGTGCGATGATGGTGATGATGATGGACAGAAAGCAACGTCGCAGTTGTTGCCGATTTTACGCACAAAAAAAATTGTCTTTTCAGGCTATTTTCCCCGGTTTCATAAGCAAGAAGTCCTCAGGAGTGGAAAACAGCATATTGAAAGAGAAATGGAGGTGGAAGAGGAGGAGGAGGAGGAGAAAGCTTTGGAGCTTGTGGATGAAAAAAAAAGAGAGAAGAGGGGGGTCTACGGGGTTATAATCCAAAAACAGCCTCCAACAAAAAACAGTCTTTCTCCTTTTCCTTTCACGTTGATCATCGCAGTCTCCAAAAATCAAGTCATGATGGAAAGGTTTTGCTTTGCTGCTCAGGCGGTGGACGAATTGCTGATAAACATTTGATTTGAATGCGTCCCTTTTTTCTCTCCTCCACCACAACCGCCGTCTCTCTCTCTCTCTCTCCTCCCCTTTCTCTTTAGGCTAGCGATGCTAACACCACACAGAAACGATTGCAAACGAGTGGGCCACGTTGGTAGAGCAAAAAGAAATCCCCGAAATCTTTTCCTTTCAATGCAAATTCCCACCACCCCTCCTCCTCTCCTCTCCTCCTCTCCAGATCTCTCTGTTTGTGAGCTAGCTGCTAGCTGTCACTTACGACGCATCAAAATAAAACAGCTCTTTTTATTTCCCCCTTAATGCTGGCTGTTCTTCCTCTGATTTCTCCTTTTTCTGTCTCCATTCAAGTAAAAGACGAGTTTCCTAAGCTAAGTGTAGAATACAAGCTGATAAAACAACACACAAATACCCCGATTTTGAAGTGTAAAAAGGAAAAGCAGGCCGCGTTTTAAAATATCTTTTACAAATTTTCCTCCGGAGACGCCATTTTTGAAGGCAGGCTTGTCCGTCCTCTCTCTCTCTCTCTCTCTGTGTCTCTCTCTCTGTCTCTCTTTCTGTCTCTGTCTCACCGCGGAGACTCACTCAGTGTCTGCGGTGACCTCCATTCACCGGCCTCTGCATGCTTTTCCAGATTTTCATCTTAATTCAGACTACATTTTACACGAACAACAAAAAAGAAGTCAGCTGTTTGTTGTGGATGATGCGATTGGCTGAGACGCGTTCGAGTGCACAAATATTTCCAGTGATAACCAGATTTATACATACAGGCCTGCAGCCTCCTCCAGCAGCAGCTCTGCAAAGCAAACTCACATCACAATTGTGTGCAGCCTGTTTTTAAGAGAGACATTTCCTGCCTCCGAGTCAGATGCTTAATTAGGCAAAACTTGCATGCAAAATAATAAAGGGGTATTTTTTTTCTTTTATATGCCAACATTTTTAAAGATATATGTATTTTTTTTGTGCTATTTTTATTACAGGTATTTGTGTCTTCCAGACCTCATGTGTACTTGATTTGTGCACCAGTAGATGGCACACTGGATTTTTACATTGTGTACATTTATACACATTTATGTATATGTATATATATACTGTATATTCATGTTATGAAATAATAATAAGAAGAAGAAGAGAAAAATAAAAATTTAAAATATATATACATATATATACATATATACATACATACATATATACATATATATATACATACATACATACACATATACGTACATATACATACCTACGTACACACACATATATACAAATACACAAATACACGTATACATACACATACATACATACATACATATATATATAAAAATTGAAAAAAAAATTATAATAAAAAGATATGTCAACATTTTTAAAGATACCAATACCTGTTTATTGTTTTTTGGCGCTATTTTTATTACCGGTTATTTGTGTCTTCCAGACCTCATGTGTACTTGATTTGTGCGCCAGTAGATGGCACACTGGATTTTTTAAAGCCATCATATAAAGGAGGAGGAATCACTGAGACAGACAGATGCTCATATTTCATATTTTAACCAGAGACACTTTTTTTTTGTTATAGAAACGTCAACAATATTGTGCAATATATTTAATACAGGATTTACTTAAACAAACATAACATACCCCACACACCCACCCATTCTCTCTTAACTTTTCCCTTTCTCACAGGGCCAAAATCAATACACAGCTTCACAGTATCAATGACCACAGACACTTTAATTGGCTTTGCCATCATATTAACCTGTCACTATCTCCAGTTGCAATCAAGATAATATTGGAAAATAATAACAACACCTGAACTGGCATCTATCTAGTTAATATTGCTGAATGCACACACACATACACACACACACACACACACTAGAAGTCCATTTGTCAGATGCTTAACTAGGCAAAACTGGCATGCAAATAAGGGGGTATTTTTAATCCTATTTCATATGCCAACATTTTTAAAGATACCAATACCTAAACACATTTTTTTTTTAGGATAGCATTCCTATAAGTAGAAGACTGGGTATAAATATATGTATGTATACATCCGTTTCTGGACGCATGTGTACATTTATATACAGTATATATTACAGAACATATCAATATATATCTATATAGATATATATACCTATATATCTATATAGATACATATATCTATATATATATACTGTATATTTGTTATATCAACTTGTCCTACCATTTTACCACTTCTATTATTATTGATATGTTCTGTGATGTTCTGTTTTAGCAGTTACCATATCTTTTACTTTATTTATCTGCTTTTATTGTCTTGAGAAGCACTTTGTAACATCTGTTTTGAGAAGTGCTATATAAATACATTTATTATTATAATTATTATTATAATACCTGTTTACGCTTTTTTTTTGTGCTATTTTTAACTACAGGTTATTTGAGTCTGCCAGACCTCATGTGTACTTGATTTGTGCGCCAGTAGATGGCACACTGGATTTTATAAAGCCATCATATAAAGGAGGAGGAATCACTGAGACAGACAGAGATGCTCATATTTCATATTTTATTATATATTAGCCTGTCACTATCTCCAGTTGCAATCAAGGTAATATTAGAAAATAATAACAGCACCTGCACTGGCATCTGATCTAGTTAATTTTGCTGAATGCACACACACACACACTAGAAGTCCATTTGTCAGATGCTTAATTAGGCAAAACTGGCATGCAAATAAGGGGGTATTTTTTCCCCTTTCATACACCAACATTTTTAAAGATACCAATAACTGTTACCGTACGTTTTTTGGTGCTATTTTTATTACGGGTTATTTGAGTCTGCCAGACCTCATGTGTACTTGATTTGTGCGCCAGTAGATGGCACACTGGATTTTTATAGCCATCATAAAGGAGGAGGAGGAATCACTGAGACAGACAGAGATGCTCATATTTCATATTTTGACCAGAGACACTTTAATTGGCTTTGCCATCATATTCACCTTTGAGCTTTCTTGTAATACAGTGAACAGAAAACTTGCCATAAAATGACAATTACAATAAAAAAGGTCAAAATGTTTAGGTGTTTTTTCCCTATAACATTCAACCCTGGAAATGTTTCTTTTATATAAATCTCTGTTTTATTCTACTTTTTGTTAACTCTGACTGCTTACTGTACTATACCAGAGTGTTAGGTCTGTCTAAATGAATGCTGTGTATCACACAGAGCTTTTTAGATTCCCATTTCAACATTAGGTAAAAGTTTACTGACAAAGGTCAATACTGTAGGCTACAATACTGTATACACAGAAAATGGATATGCACATTAGTGTTTACAGTAAATGTATTTGTGTGGCAATGTGTTTCATGTATTACAGTACAAACAGAAAATTCACCTTTGAGCTTTCTTGTAATACAGTGAACAGAAAATTTGCCACAAAATGACAACTAAAACCAATAATAATGAAAAAAAGCTGCGATAGTTCAGTGAAAAACAACAAATTGTAACCCCCCTCATAGATATTTATGGAATATACATGCGTGTCTGATAGATTTTGATAATTGAATGGATCATTTTGCATGTGATGGTTCAAAAGATGACAATTGCACTGAGAATCAACTCGTCAGTTTTGCTCAGCAAGACATGTACATGTGGTTATTGTGCAAATTGTAGACTATTGTACTTACTCTTTGTGTCTAAACACGTGCAATTTCCTTGAATGAACGAGAAATTCTAATCTGTTTTGAACAATAAACTAATTATTCAGAGATCTGAACTCATTGTTTTGAAAAAAAAAAATCTCATTCGAGTAATGAGCCAAAGTGAATAAGACAAACTGTAATACCAACAACCGAGCAAAGGTACAACAAATAACCAGTAGTGCTTGCCCCACAAACAAACACTTTTTCTCCCATGTTTTGCACATATAGTGTCAAAAAGTGCAAAAGTTGAAAAGGATAAAATGTTGCAGTCACTAAGTATTTACAGTATTTTAGTTAAATTCACCACTAGAGGGACACAAACACTCAACTGACGAGTTGATTCTCAGTGCAATTGTCATCTTTTGAGCCATCACATGCAAAATGATCCATTCAATTATCAAAATCTATCACACATGCATGTATATTCCATAAATATCTATGATGGTGGTTACAATTTGTTGTTTTTCACTGAACTATCGCAGCTTTTTTTCATTATTACTGGTTTTAATTGTCATTTTGTGGCAAATTTTCTGTTCACTGAATTACAAGAAAGCTCAAAGGTGAATCTTCTGTTTGTACTGTAATACATGAAACATATTGCTACACAAATACATTTACTGTAAACACTAATGTGCATATCCATTTTCTGTGTATACAGTATTGTAGCATACAGTATTGACCTTTGCCAGTAAACTTTTACCTAATGTTGAAATGGGAATCTAAAAAGCTCTGTGTGATACACAGCATTCATTTAGACAGACCTAACACTCTGGTATAGTACAGTAAGCAGTCAGAGTTAACAAAAAGTAGAATAAAACAGAGATTTATATAAAAGAAACATTTCCAGGGTTGA
>CAKAOI010029024.1:12658-31653 GCA_916701655.1 Sebastiscus albofasciatus | reverse complement strand
ATCTAGGATATATATATATATATATATATATATATACATCTATATATACACATATATATACATATATATATATATAATAATAATATTAATACATTTGTTATATATTTCATGTAAGAGTCAGTGTAGTCCAAATGGGGGCGCCATCTTGGTGGTTGCAGGTTGCAGGCTGCTGTGACGTAGCTGTGACGTAGAGGGGCGGAGCCTGCTGTGATTGGCTGCTGCGACGGTATAAAAGCAGCCAGCTGGCTTTTCACCGGCTCAGAGCAGGAGGAGACACCAGAGGAGGCAGGCAGAGCGCGCTGGGAGAGAGACAGTCTGCAGCTTTACATCACACAAAACAGGAATTGTGGACCTTTAACGTTTAATTTGCGACTGAAAATCAATGAAGGAGAGACGCTGCAGTCAGAAACTATCTCTGAAGTCCAGCATGGATCCCAGTCAGAGTGTGAAGTGTAAGATAGTGGTGGTGGGAGACAGCCAGTGTGGGAAGACAGCTCTGCTTCACGTGTTCGCCAAGGACTGCTTCCCAGAGGTGAGTCTGATGACGGGAGGGATGGGCTGGTGCTCTACTAGTCATGAAGGACAAGCATACAGGGTTATATAGGATGCATCTATATGTATTAGTATGTCTTATATATGATGCATCTATATGCATTAGTATGTGTAGCAGCTGTGCATGCAGGTAATAGTGGTAACAGTACTGTAGTATTATGAGTATGCATGAGTATTGGTACTAGTTAGTGTAATTTAAAGGTAATAATGTGTTTATAAGCCTCATTTTGGTCATTTTTCATCAAAGTTCACTTGTATTGGTACTAGTTATTGTAATTTCGAGGTAATAGTGTGTTATTCCTCTGCTTATAAGCCTAATTTTGGTAATTTGTCATCAAAGTTTACTTGTATAGGCACTAGTTATTGTAATTTAAAGGTTATAATGTGTTTATAAGCATCATTTTGGGTCAAAGTTTACTTGTATTGGCACTAGATATTGTCATTTTAAAGGTAATAATGTGTTATTCCTCTGTTTATAAGCTTACTTTTGTTCATTTATTATCAAAGTAAATAGATGGATAGATAGATAGATGTACTTTAGTGATCCCAAATTGGGAAGTTATTGTGTTACAGCAGCAGGTTATCCAAGCAATGTGCAGGAACAGTACCTAAAATGTACTACTGAAATATATCTAGAATACAAAATATAATGAATATTGGAATACACTAAAAATATACCTGACTACTACAACTAGCATACAAAAATCTAAATTATAAACATGGAATAACCCTGTGCATTATTGTAATTGAAAGGTAATAATGTGTTATTCCTCTGTTTATAAGCCTCGTTTTGGTCATTTTTCATCAAAGTTTACCTGTTTTGGCACGAGTTATTGTAATTTAAACTTAATAATCTGTTTTTAAGTCTAGTTTTTATTAATTTTTCATGAAAGCTTACTCATATTAGCACTACTTATTGTAATTTAAAGGCAATAATGTGTCATAGTATGTGTTGTAGCTGTACAATAAATGCAGGTAATAGTGGTAACAGTGCTGTAGTATTATTAGTATACTAGAGTATTGGCACTAGTTAGTGTAATTTAAAGGTAATAATTTGTTGTTCCTCTGTTTATAAGCCTCATTTTGGTAATTTTTCATCAAAGTTTACTTGTATTAGCACTGGTTATTGATAGATAGATAGATAGATGTATGTATTTACTGTGTATTATAAACATAGAATAACCCACTATATACATTAGCAAGTGTACATTATTGTAATTTAAAGGCACTAATGTGTTATTCCTCTCTTTATAAGCCTCATTTTGGTCATTTTTCATCAAAGTATACTTGTATTGGCACTAGTTGAAGGTAAATAATGTGTTATTTCTCTGTTTATAAGCCTCATTTTGCTCATTTTGCTCATTTTTCACACTTCTTTCATTCATATTTCCCTGCAGAGCTATGTCCCCACTGTGTTCGAGAACTACACGGCCAGTTTTGAAATCGACACGCAGAGGATCGAGCTCAGTTTGTGGGACACCTCAGGTAATTATACGCCCCGTCACCTCTCTCGTGCTGTGCGCTTCTGTTGGGAGTAAATCAGTTGTGGTGAAATATGTCCAGGCATGTCCAAACATGCAGGTCACTTGCACAAGTGACCCCTGTGGACATGCTCTCCTGCTGGTTAGAGATGATCAGATAGAGTTAAAGCTGCAGTAGGCAGTTTATTTTTGGTATTATTGAGCAGAAAAACCATAATAACCTTTCAGCATATTGTAATTCAAGTGCTCTGAGTGAAAACTAGACTTCTGCACCTCCTCATGGCTCTGTTTTCAGCCCGTGACGGGAGACTTTGACCTATCAGAGGTCATTTCAGAGAGAGCGTTCCTATTGGCTGTGCTCTGGCTGGTGGGCGGTGCTTGGTATTTCCTCAACTGATGTCAACATGGCTGCGATGTTTCCTCATTTTACAGCTTAACAGTACACTACAAGATGTTTCTGAAAACATTTAAGGCAAGAAATAGGCATTACAGTAACAGAATATTGATTAATGTTTGATCAGCGCTGCCTAGTTTGACCGTTTGATTGGAGTTTGTGAGTGATTGACAGCTGCTCAGAGACTCTGATTGGTTGTTTTCCTCCGGTCTGCAGCACCGGAGGACACAGAGGAACATGATTTTATTCAGATTACTGTCAGGATATAGTGACCATTTTATAAAAATAACCTTTTTTAATCATATTTCTACCCACTGCTGCTTTAAAATTGAGCCATATCTTCATGAATTAACTCTGACGCTGAGGTATTTCCTTAAAAAAATCATGTGATATAAAGAGGCTTGCATTTTTGAATAATGAAATGACCCATTTTAATCAATAAAGCTGGGTTAATCCTTCCCCCAGAGTCCAGACACGTTTCCCCTCTGATTAGGAACCTTTTACCTACATAGAAACGTTTAGCAGAGTCGAGCGTTAACACAGAAACGCATCAACGTGCTGGATTCTTTCCCAGCTGAGAAAAGCAGAAACAGGGAAAAGAAATCATAATGACACATCTGGAGAACACACTTTCGGTTTTCGGGGAAAGTTTTGTTGTGCAACACGTGTCCCCGGCTCCAGCTTTATCGCTTGTTGGTCCGACTTTAGCGTTCAGGGTCCAAACCAGCTGCTGCGTAACCCCCCGTGTGTGACTGCGTGTGTGTAAACAAACTCAAAACCTTCCCATCCATCAATGCCCGGGCAGTGAATAGCCCAGCAGTGAATAGCGTATGGTGTGTGTGTGAGCATGTGTGTGTGGTGGGGCGGGGACAAGCCGACGGCCAGCTGTTGCGGGTCTTCGGCCTGGAATTCCTGAGCGATGTTTGAGTTGCTTTTGTCGAACTTTAAAAGATCAGAATTCAATTTTCTGAGCAGTAAAAGCAAAGTTTGTTGCTGTGTTTTTACACTTCAGAGTAAGTGATGCTCGTTTTCTAGGCTCAGGCGAACAAAACAAGGAGGTCAAATTTCACATTCTTTCACCCCCGACGCCGTGTGTGTGCTGTGGAAGAGGAAAGGCGAAGAAATGAAAGTCGTGCCAGAGTGAGAATTTTGTTTTATTGCGCCTTGTTGGCCGACCGCCTGGAGCCATTTTTCTTTTTCTCTCTGCCTCATAAAACAGCGAGGGATGGGGTGGCGAAGAGGCGGGGGCCGTTCCTATTAGATCAGTGGACATGCAGCCAGACTCCCCCACCCAGCATGCACCCACTGACTGATTGATACGGCTTTCGGCTTGACTGGTCCCTTTGTAGAGACACCCATCGGCCATTCCGATCGATCCCTTATCTCCTGAGGTGTGCTGTGTTTGACCCCAGCATGCACCGGGACAAAGACTGAAGACAAACACCGACAACCCCCCCTCCTTCATCAACACACCTACCCACTGTCTTTGTTCTGCAGTGATGAGCGTCTTAATGAGATGGTTGGTGTTTAAAAAGGGAGGGCTGTGGCACTAATTAAGGTCATTAAAGGTAAATGCCTTTGCTTTCCATTTGTCCCCCCATTCCCACAACCCCCCATCCTAGTTGTCTTTGCTTCCTGGGCCTCAGGGTGGGGCCCGACGGGGCCTGGGCGCAGCCTTTGATGCCTCTCGCACGTCTTTCAGCAGCAGAGGAAGCGGTTTATGCTGTCTGCCTGTGTGTTTAAATGAGCTGCAGAAAAAGGTGTTTGGTGTGGAGCGGTAAACAGGAGGAAGGTAAACAGAAAGACCCCCGTGGCTCGGCGGCTGCGTGCCCGAGGCCTCTTGTCAATCCAGTTGAAATGAGCAAAAATCCATCTCACCACCTCTAAAGGAGGTAATCACAGGCCGGGCTGCAGCTACGAATGATTTCCTTATTAAAATGTCAGAAAATAGAGGAAAAAAAGAGCCCTAGGTGATGTCTTATAATTGCTTTTCCGACTCAAAGATATTTAATTTACAATCATATAGACCTCTTTTCTGTTAGTAAACAAACACCCAGAGCGTAGGTGGAGGCAGAATCATTCTCAACACATTAGCTAACGCTGCTTAGCAAGTTCTGTTGGCTTGTTTTCTTATAAAGTAAAGTTTTACTGAATAAGTCACTCTTTCTCAGTGAGTGTTGGTGTTAGAGGCGGTCTTATCAAATAGAAAGTCTTACAATATTGATATCGTAGCTCACTAGAGCCTCGAATCACAGTTTGTCATCTCAAATGTATGCAACTGCCTCCAGTCTTTCCTTTGTTTCGCCTCCAGCTAACACCGTGGCGTAGGCTATAAAAGGGACTTTTTTTTACGATTTATTGATTCTTAAACCTGCATAAATGTTTTTTTTTTGCAGCACAACAAGCTGTAAACACAACACTGACGTATATATGGCTAAAATGTTAGCAAACAGTTGCTTATTTACACATCCAGAGCAGATATGGGGCAACATTAGCATTAATTTAGGGTTATGTTATAAATATTAAGTCATGTATTCACTCCTTTTAGCTCTGTTTTGGTCTCCACCAACTAAAAATATCTGGCTTTTTAGCTGCTAATTGCTCCACCATATTCACCAGCTAGTGACTAACTGTATGTCTGCTATTTGGTGGGTTTATCATCATCATTACAGTCATTTGACCCATTGTTTATAATAAAATATTGATTAAAGCAGCTTTAAAATTGCTGTTCTTTTCGACGTTAATCCCAGAATTGGTTTAATCAGATTTGACACCTTTGCACTGGTGAAATATTCACAATGTGCTTATGTTTGGACGGCATGAACCAGCTTAGTACTTCACAAATCAGCGGGAGGTGTTTGTTCCAACTTTCTTGGGCAATCTCCCAAAAGCTAGGACAAATAAAAGCCTCAATAAAAATCTTATCAGGAGAAACAACACAGGAACTCTCACATCAAGGACTCCCCCAGAGACCCGCGTGTTAGACCCCACGGATCTCATTTGATAATATTTATCCCGGGGAACCTTGAGGGAAAGTTCTTGTTGTTTTATCTCGAGTGTTGATTTGAACAGCTGCCGACTTTGCACATTAAAAGATGACCCACTTTGGAAAAACAGGAAGATACATAATGATAGAGAAGCCCCAGATTATCATTTCTAGAACATGTTGCATGTGTTTCCCCTGTAACGCCAGACAGCTGAACTATGAGACTTTTCCATGCGCTCGGTAAGCTCCTCCGCCGCTCCGCTGTGCCCCCCGCCTCCATTCTTGTGTCGGCGGCCATTGTTGCGTTGGATCACATTTCTGGGCTCAGCGAATTGGAGCCGCATGTCTGGCATTCCTCAGACTGAAGGTTTCTACTTCCTTCTCCACAAAGAACCCCATTGTACCCAGCAGGCCCGGATCCTTATAGCGGAGTGAAAGAGAAGTTCACTAAAGAGCTACCTCGTTTCCAGGGAGAAATCGAATCACGCTGGAATTTGCAGAGAGAGAGAGCCTTGAGCAAACGGTGGAGGTGGCGGTGGCGGTGGCGGAGGCGGAGGCGATACAGTGCATGAACTTAAGGACAGTGGGATCCTGGGAGAGATTAATAGGCTTCCTGTCTGCTAATGTCGTTGAAGGACTTTCTGTGTGATGTTACACCTGACATTACAATCCGCGTCCGGTCTTGACACCGAACACCTCGCACTCTTGGCTCTCTGCGACCTACCGGAGCTCGAAACTAACTTTTATCACCATCCTCCCGGAACCGTCCTGAAAGTAGTACTAATAGTTCAGCAACAGTTTCTCTCCATCTCTCTAATACTGTATATATTAGCTATCAGATACCTTTACCAATATCTGCAGCAGCAGATATCTTGGTAACCACAGCAACTACAGCTGATGTTGATGCAGGTTACTTCAGTTTAGATTGCTCTTCCTCTCTGTTTACGTCGAATGTGTCTGGCTGGTGAGACGTTGCATATTTAAGTCGAGCGGTGTGGGATGGATGGGCGTTCCTGTCGTCCGTTTGTTGTTTCCACAGGTGTCCCCGAAGGCTTAACGCCTCTCCACACGCACACATGCTCTCACCAGCCCCTCAGCCCAGCTCTGCTCAGCTATGTTAGCTATGCAGTAAATCAGCAGGCCTGCAGACCTGTTGGCCATACCTCCAGACTGTCGGTCGCAGCTGGCTTACCTCAGGCCTGTGTGTGTGTGTGTCTGCGTGAGATAAAGTACATTTCCATGTCTGTAAGCCATTTGTGTGACGGCTGTGCAACAGAAAAGTGGGGATGTCTTAAAACATCATGGAATATTTCAGAACTGTATTCCAGGCAGGAAAACATCAGGAAATACCAGAATCTTTTGTATTTTGGTGGAAGTCGGGGGGAACATCTGGGGATTTGAATATTGAGTCACATTACATGAATAGAGCATTTTCCAGCTCGTTTCATGCTGCATTAAGCGGTGCTTTTCATCCCAGCTGTTGTGGAAATCAGCCTGAAAAATCACATTAAAGAGGACCTATTATTATAATCATTTTCAGGTGCATACCTGTTTTTTTGGGGTTTCTACTAAAACATGTTTACATGCTTTAATGTTCAAAAAACACTTTATTTTTCTCATACTAGCTGTGGTGAAGCACCTCTTTTCACCCTCTGTCTGAAACGCTCTGTTTGAGCTCCGCCCCCAAAAAAGCCCAGTCTGTTCTGATTGGTCAACAGAATCAAACTCTTCGGACTCCGCTCTAGCTCTGCTTCAATTAGCTTTGTTTGAGGGCGTGCCAGATTAGCCGTTATGCAAATGTGTTACTTGGTGACATCACTATGTTACGGAAGAGAAGGTGGGACTTTAATCAAGGCATTTCAGGCAGTTCAGGAGCAGTGTTTCTCTCTTTGGCATGGACTTCAGGCCAGGGATGCACCATTTTTTATGAAGTTGCTGGTGCACGATTGGTTATTTTAATACAATTCAGTAAATGTATCTCTATGTATTTATTACAAAGCAATGTTTAAGTCGAGCCTGATGTTGCCTTACACATAAAAGAACGATCCCAGTCACGTCCACACAGTGAAGCATACAGTTTAGTAATTAAGCACTACATCCCTACTTTGGGCTTTGTAACTTTGCAGACCTTTTACATGCACAAAGAACTATCTAACACACTGAAGGAAAAAGCCCAAAAGCATAATAGTTCCTCTTTAACAAACCAGGAAGGAAGAACATTTTTACATTTTCTTCCTGCTTAGTCATGGAAAGGTTTTCATCAGGACCACAGTGGACGTTAAGTATTGTCTTGCAGCATATCGTATCCTCTCTTGTCATTGTGGATTCATTTGCTGTGAGCAAGACACAAGGGGGGGATATGTTTAAGAGAAGGCGAGAGGGCGGTGGAGTGTGTGTCAGTGTGTGTTTAAAGGACGGACAGGGAGGACAGGGCGTGTGTCTTTCTTCCAGATTTAGAGATCCTGTGGGAGAACAATGACAGGAGCTAATTAGATGACGGTCACCAGGTCCTGTGTGTGCATGTGTGTGCGTGTGTGTGTGCTAGCTGTGGGATTTCCTCTTATCTTTCCGGTTGGCAGGAAGATGACCTCAACGTTTAGTTTAGTCCCAGACGCAGGCCTCATGCAGTAAACGGCAGACAAGAGAGAAAACGTCTCCTATTAAAAGTCCCCTGAACACCATTAGCAGACCTGCACAGACACATTTTGATCCTCCGGTAAAGTTTCCTGTTTATGTTTGCTTTGCTGAGATGCGCTCGGAGGATTTGCAGCTATAAATACTTTAATCACCAGGTAAATTCACAGGAATATGTGCAGAGACGCACGGAAACCACACACACACGCTGCACCCAGCAACTCAGATATGTGTGTTTCCCTTCGTTGGTCAAACCAATCAATTCATTGTAAAATGTCAACCGAATCTACAGCTTACCCTTTCAGTCGCAGGGTCTTATTTTCCCAGTGATTGGTTCCAGGCAGTCAAGGCTGACACGAAAAAAAAGGAAAACCTTCAAACAATGCAATGCGGTCGTGATTGATCGTGAGACAGCCGTGAAAAATGGGAAATAAATTCTTGCGGGGATCCCACATTCCTGTTCGCCTTTTTTTTTCCCGTGTCGTGTCGATGATAGCAGCTTAGAGTCAGGCCTTTTTGTTTCGGTGGTGTCACCTATCAGGCGGCTTTCTAACAGATCCTCGGGGAGGGAGCGGGAAAGCAACGAGCCTGTTCTCATCTGAAACACATTGTGTTCAGATCAAGACATCAAAATAATTTATTCGGTGTAGTTCCTGGTGTTTTTTGGAATAGTAAAATGCATCGGGTGTTTTCACACTTAGTCCCTCCAAATGCACTCAGAGCGATTAATCAGCATTTTTGGGCGCCAAAAAAACTCAGACTCCTCTGAAACAAACTGAACTCAGACCTCCTCGAGAGGTGGTCTTGAGTACGGTACCAAGTCGATGCAACAAATTCTGAAGACGTGACGCTACTCGTTTTTCTACAGAAACACAGGTACCGTATGTACCGTACGAATATCGTCCCGGGGACAAAAGAAAATGTGTCTGGATTTTGGCGAGAAACTTGAATCAAGACGGTTGTTTGAAGTGTTTTTACAGTTTTTACAAAATGAAATAGAGACACTATGCATGTACATTTTATGTCTGTATCAGTCCTGCTCCTAAATGCTCGTTATGATTGTAATAATTGATGACAAAAACACAATAATAATTGCATTGATTGCATCATAAAACACCGTTAAAAATCGCTTAACATATCGAATGGACACCCAAGTACCGTGATAGTATTGAGTCAGGAGATAGGTGTATCGTCCCAGCCCTAGCAGTCAGTGGCACAACCCTGGTCAAACAAAGAGGTTATGTTCTAATATCATTTCTTCTATTATATAAATGTGACTTTGTTGCACTCTGTTGGGTTTCAGCCTACAGTTTTCACAGTATTGTTTATTGTCCCCGTTGGATGTAGCAGTGATCTAACCGGCCCGTTTGACCCCATCCCCCCCACCACCGGCTCAAACTCTGGGAATGTACGATTGTGGACACAGATACGGTTCGGATTTCTGTATGCAGCAGCGCCGCGTTTATTGTGCACACATCAGCTATCGTCATGCTTTGTTGTGCGAGGCCCAGGCCTGGAAGGAAGCGCAGATTGTATAAACGGTGTCGTCTCCCATCCAGACTGTTTAGATTAGGAAAACTAGATCCCTGAATGTGTGTGTGTGTGTGTGTGTGTGTGCACGTGACGGCGGCACATTCCTGGCTTTTCTCCACGGCAGTGTTTAGAAAAGACCTCCCAGGGGAACCTTCATTTACCAAAAACAAAATTCTCCAGATTCTTGGCAGCTGGTTGTGTGTGGTCAGCTCCAGCTCGTCATGTGATCTTGACTCACCTTGACATTACGCCACCCTCTCTCCCCTCCCTTCCCTCCCTTCCCCTCCCCTCCCTTCCTCTCCGGAGATGTTTCAGTCTGCCGGAGAGAGATGGGCGTCTCCCTCACACATGGTTTCAATCTGGAGTATGGCAGTCATTTCCCGCTCTGAAGTTCTCCGTTTCTCCGGAGAGGATTTCTTCAACAAGTGATCACGTCGTAGTCAGCACATTTTTTCGACTGATGCGGCATTATTTGTTTTTCCTCGCCTAGTTGCTAGGGATTATGGCTGAGCTGCAATCATACCATATGAGAATAACTGTCAGAAATGCTTTAGAGTTGAAAGCGGTGATTTGGCCGCTTTCATGCTTTCAAAAAATGTGTTTGTGGTTTTTCTGGAGAGTTTATTTGCTGGTATTTCCTTTTTCAGGGAGGAATTTTAGGCCTCTCTGGGAAAAAAAGTCCCGTCTACCATCACAGTCTTGAATTTGGGAAACCTGGGCTAATCCTTGTGGCACAAGTTGTGCAATTTTCTGGTGTATGCACCCGGGTATGCAAACGTGCAAAGCAGGAATATGAAAAATCCATGTTCAAGCTTTCATAAGAACCCACAAAATCAGTTTTTATAAATTTCCATGCACATTTTTTGGATGAAAAGCCGTGCTTGGTGTGAAACCTGTGTGTGCATTTGTCATGAGCATCTTGTTTTCCTGTTTCAGGATCTCCGTACTACGACAACGTGAGGCCTCTCTCCTACCCAGACTCTGACGCCGTCCTCATCTGCTTCGACATCAGCCGCCCTGAAACACTCGACAGCGTCCTGAAGAAGGTTTGTAAGAGGCGATCATCGAGCCTTTTGATAGGCTCAGTCTGAAGTCTTTTAGCTTTTAGACTCTAATCACTCCTCCACTGTAAAGTCTTTGATTTAGTTTGATCCGCTGACAAAGGCCAAGTCTGCAGTCAAGAGGTTTTTCTCAGTCGCGTCAGATCTTGTGATGTGAGGATGTAAAGCCGTAGTGTGTGTTAAATCCCCGCAGCGGCTGGTAGAAGGAAGTAAACGCTCTTTACTGACGTTTAAACTGAGGTGTCGTCGCCAGTTACTCACATGGAGCTGCCCGGGGGTTAAACGTCTGATGACTGTGGTCGCACTGGCTGACTCCCACATGTGTGCGCTGAACATGAAGCAGGACATGCAGCAGCAGTCATCTGACTTTGCTAAAAAAATGTAAAAGCAATGTTTTTGGACGATGAAAAGCACCTGGTGGTGCTCTTCTTTTGTAAGGAACTTCCTGTTTTCATGACTTAAGTTTACTGTGTTTCCTTAAAGGGATAGTTTGGGTGTTTTGAAGTGGAGTTGTATGAGGTACTAGGGTATTACCTACAGTAGATGACGACTCCAGTTTGGAGAAACAGACAGGAGTAACAGCACGGGAGCAAAGCAATGTACTGCTGTGGACGGGGCCGGCAGCAAAACGTATTTTAGACACCTAAAAGAATCAATATCAGTTTAAGTGTACTCAATATTTAGAGTATTTTCACAGCTTTACCTTGCCACCAGACAGCCTTTTCCAACGAGGAACTGAAGCCATTTTATCCATGTATGCTCTCGCCAAAGCCAGTAGGAGTCTTGTTGCTTTGGTGGATAGATAACGGCTTCAATTCCCAGTTGGAAACATAAACTGTACAGCTGTCTCATGGCAAGGTAAACCAGCGAAGATATTCTGAATATAGCGTAAACTGATTTTTTTTTTAGGTTGTTTAAAATACGTTTCTCCAAACTGTAGGTAATACACTGACTATGGAGAAGTACCTCACACAACCCCACTTCAAAACACCCAAACTATCCCTTTAACAGTGTGTCAGCCACAGGTCATGTTTCAGACAATGCGCGTGATCAGAATTAGCATTGGTCTCATTGGCTCGCAGTCAAGTGGTGTTTGTGCAGACAGAAAGTGACAGACGAGGTGTACAACAACTTCCTCTTTGGATGTTGATCTTGATCCCCTGACCGGCCGGACGGCCAGCCAACCAGTCAGCCCTGAGGCACATTAGCCTCAGATTAAAGCCCCTGGAGAAATACCATCGATCACAGAGCGTGTATTGTTAGTCAGGGAGGAAACGTGGGGATTATTTGTAGTTCCTTTCCAGGGTTGAAAGCGTGAGGGGCTGCAGGAAGTGGCAGCTTTAACCTTTGTGCTTAAAGGACGGGTGATGGATGGGGGGGTTGAACTCATGGGATGTTGTGTCAGGTCGTTCAGGCCAACATGCATATTTTAACACTTTATTGCAGTTAAATGGTGGTAGATCATTTCTCATTTTTCCCACTCCTGTTGAATGAATTAAAAGGTTTTCTTTGTTTTTTCTCCACAGTGGAAAGGGGAGATCCAGGAGTTTTGTCCCAACACTAAGATGCTGTTGGTCGGATGCAAATCAGACTTGCGCACCGACCTGAGCACGCTGGTGGAGCTGTCCAACCACAGACAGACACCCGTCTCCTATGACCAGGTAAAATTAATAAAGCAGTTATGTGACGGTATTCATTCATGAGTAATCGCTTATTGTGCTCAATTTTAATCCATAACTGATCCCTAATTTAGAAAATCCTGTCGGCATTGTGCTTAATAAATGACCTGACCTGCGAGCCCTTTTCTTCCGGCGCTGACCGTGTTTGACCTCTCCCTCCGCAGGGTTCCAGCATGGCCAAGCAGATCTCGGCGCCCTACATCGAGTGCTCGGCCCAGCAGTCGGAGAACAGCGTCAGAGACATTTTCCACGTGGCCACGCTGGCGTGCATCAACAAGAACAACAAGAACGTCAAGCGCAGCAAGGCCACCCGCGGCAACAAGAGGATTTCACACATGCCCGGCAGGCCCGACCTGGCGGCCGTGGCCTCGGACCTCCGGAAGGACAAAGCCAAAAGTTGCTCGGTCATGTGACTGATCAGACTGCGGCGGATTAGACTGAGGATGAGGACAGAGCACAGTGCAAGCAGGAAGCTGTGGGGCGACGCTCTTTCCTGCATGCGAAAGACCCCTTATTTGTCCGGAGAGGGGTTTTATAAGCTTCAATTCATGTACATGTTACTGGAATACTCTGCACCGGTGGAGACTCAATGCGTAGTAGCGTCCCAATCCATGTGGCCCCGCCAGACGAGGAAGCTATCCGTCAGCGAGCTACCTGCTCGGGGAAGTGACCCGCTTCCTCCGGGAGGACGGAGCGGATACGGCGGAGGCTTTCCACGCCGACAGGAAATGAGCAGGAGGAGTGATGTCATGAGGAGACGCTCGTTTGTAAAGGAAGAACATGTGATCTTTTGAATGAGAGCCAAAGCCGGCGATGGGGGGGTTTGCTGCCCGCAGGAAAAAAAAAAAGACATGCTGGATCAAAGAGGGTTTGAACACCGACTCGTACTGATTCACGCTCACCCCCTGCTCCTGTAACTGTAGCGCAGAGGACATTGGAAGAGGAAGTTCGTGGTCCTGACGCTGTTTGTCCCCCGTCTCTGATATGTTGTCGGTATAATGTGAAGTCATTGGTGTGTAACTGCATCATTGTTTTATTTTAGCTTCATCCTGTTGAGTTGCTGATCCTCAACGATTCTTGCGTTCATTTTGTGCCCGTTTATTTCAACACCTGCAGACGCTCTGATGACAGATTAACTGTGGTTAACTGACAGGTTTATGGACTCCTCTGTGTTTCGTGACTCAAAGCTGTAGTCAGCCTTCAGGCCAACAAGTGCATGTGATAAACAATTTGGCCCCTTCTGTTAGTGACACTGTTTTGAAATAACAAAACACAAATAACTTGCGCAACACATTTTAAAAACTTTAATGGGCCGAATAGCGTCCTGACAGGCTGACAGCCAGTTTGAGCTGTGAGTCACTGCACTTCAGGGAGGGAGTGGAAATGTAAGCAACAATTAAAGCTTGTTTATCAGACTCTGAAAACATCGGAGCTCTCTGCTTTGCATTTCCTTCAAGTGTTCAGACTCTGCTGTTGGTTAAATCCTCATAAAGGCCCGGTCACGCACGCCAGCAACTACTTGGATCAGTCAATTAACTGGTTTCATTACTTTCTAACATTTTATAGACTAAATGACTAATCTAGAAAATAATCAGAAGATTAATCAATAAAAAAATTAGCTGGTTGACAATAAACAAGATAATCTTAGCTTGCTAACTTTGGAGAATGGGTCCCGGCTCTGGTGGAGTAACACACAACCCTGTCTCCTACAAAATAACGTCTCCATACAACTAAACTGCATTCTCAATTACGTTTCAGGGGAAATGTATTTTCTCGCGGATTATGGTCACAGTTTTAAACAGTTTTAATCATGTAGAAACAAAACAAAACAAAAACGCAACCCAACTACTGGGTTAGGTTTAGGCAACGTAACGACTCGGTTAGGTTTAGTAAAATAACATCATGGTTTGGCTTAAAATGACTACGAAATTCAAACAAAACAAAAACACAGCAAAACTACTTCATTAGGTTTAGGCAACAAAACTACTCGGTTAGTTTAGGCAACAAAACAACTCGGTTTGTTTTAGGCAACAAAACAACTCGGTTAGGTTTAGGGAACAAAACGACTTGGTTAGTTTTAGGCAACAAAACAACTCGGTTTGTTTTAGGCAACAAAACAACTCGGTTAGGTTTAGGGAACAAAACGACTTGGTTAGTTTTAGGCAACAAAACAACTCGGTTAGGTTTAGGCAACAAAACAACTCGGTTAGGTTTAGGCAACAAAACAACTCGGTTAGGTTTAGGCAACAAAACAACTCGGTTAGTTTAGGCAACAAAAATAATCGGTTAAGTTTAAGCAACAAAACAACTTGGTTAGTTTTAGGTAACAAAACTACTTGGTTAGGGTTAGGCAACAAAACTGCTCGGTCAGGTTTAGGCAACAAAACGACTTGGTTAGGCTTAAAATGACTATGGAATTTAAACAAAACAAAAACGCAATAAAACCACTTGGTTAGATTAAGTCGAAAAATATAATTTAATGTAATTTACTTGTAGTTTCACACGGGACATGAACAGCGGTCTCTAATGTGGAAGTTCTGTGTTTTTTGTGAACGTGATCCGCAACAAAATGCGTGTCCCTCGAAATGTCATTCACAATTTCCACTTCCTGATGTGACCGGGCCTTCACTCATGACCTTGCATTTGAAACATAATATAAACAACAAACGGTGTTAATTTGAAAATGACAAATGAGAAACAGTGCTGTTTACGGTGTACATTTGTGTTTTTTCCCCCCTAACAGTGCAATTAAGGAGCTGTTTAAATATCAAAGGTATTTGATGCACTTTTAATGTAACTTCCCGATTATCTTGTTGAAATGCCAGCGCTGTCACATTTGGCAGCTCGGTGGTCCAACGCTTATCTTGATTTTCTAATCTGTCGTCTCCTCCCCCGTGTACATTATCATGTTTTCTTGAATGTTGATGTCACCTTCAAATGTCTTTGCCAATGTTGTTTGCCGCAATATTTATTGAATTATATATTTTCCCTTTAGAATAAATGCAAATGGAATTGAAGTGAAGTGTTTTCTGTTCATTGAGAGACAACAAGTTACATGCAAAAGAAAAGATACTGAGAAAACAATCACTGTAGATGCCCTACTTAACGGGTTAAATAGTTTTTACACAGCAGTTAACATTCACCTCTTCAGCTTTACAGTGACAGCAGTCTTTCCTCTCAGAAAAACAAGTTGGACACGAGTCCCGACCGTCTTGACATCTCAGTGAAAAGCAGGTTTTGTAGCAGCTGAATGGAACAAACAGCTCTCTGTGAGTCAGACAACATCGGCTCGTACTGTATCGCTGGGAGCAGACAATGTCGTACGGGCCCGGGTTGAATTCCCCCGGAGGGCTGCCGAGCATGCAGACTGCTTTTCCTCACACAGCGAGCCTATATATCACGCAATGACTTCATCACATACACAAGGGCTGAGATGTATGAGGCTGTCAGGGGCAGGAAAACAGGGCTGTCAGGTGAAAAATAAATGTCGGAGATGAAAGACGACACACAACTCCTCGCGTTGAGGGAACTTTTCTTATATTAGATTTTAAGTCTCATTTGTTAAGTCTTAAAACTCACTTCTCATATTTCTAAGTGGACGGACATACTGCAGCTACAATATAGATCGGAGTAACAGCCTTAATAGATTTGATCTCAAGTCTGTATTATGTTTATAGTAAGTTTATTGTTCACAGAAATACTTATGTATTTATGTGTAAACAAATCCAACAATTTAACTGTTTGAAGAACCAAATAAGCTGTATGAGAATAAACAAGATGCAAACGTAATGTTGGCTTGGCTCCAGTGGAGTAAGACACAATCCTGTCTCCTACAAAACTACGTTCCCAGGCTGTCTTTTTACCCTTCCAAATTACAAATTAAAGGAACAGTGTGTAACATTTTGGGGGGATCTACCTATTAGCAGTTTTTATTAGGGTATAATCACCTGAAACTAAGAATCATAGTGTTTTCGTTAGCTTAGAATGACCCGTTTACATCTACATCTACATGGCGAGCAGGTCCTCTACACGGAGTCCGTCATGTTTCTAGAAAGACTTTCGCGTTTTTACGTTACCTAAAGGCCACGTAGTTCTCCGACACGCTTGTGAAATTGCGTTAACGTGAGTGGATAAACCGCGGTACTGCCGGTTGGTTGCAATCTGCAACCACACCACTTGATGCCACTAAATCCTACACACGTTACCTTTTAAAGGAGAAATGGAATATAATATTTATAACTATGTTTTCATTATTGTATGATCACCTTAAACTAAGAATCATAGTGTTTTCGTTAGCTTAGAAATGGCCGTTTGTATCTACATCGGGAGCGGGTCCTCTACACGGAGTCCGCCATGTTGCTACAGTAGCCCAGAACGGACAAACCAAACACTGGCTCTAGAGAGGGCGCTTTGCGTTTTTACATTATCTGAAGGCCACCGTAGTTCTCCGACACGCTTGGGAAATTGCGCTAACGTGAGCTGCAGAGTGTAAAACTATGGTATCGCCCGGCTGGTTGCAATCTGCAACCACACCACTTAGATGCCACTAAATCCTACACATGTTAAAGGAATAGTTCGACAGCTAGCCTAGGTATGTACGGATTTAACAAATGATATACAAAATGTTATTTCGTGAGCTTTAAAGGTGCTAGTTGGTAGATTTTGTTACCTCTGATGTTAGCAGTTTCCCCGTTTCCAGCTTTTATGCTAAGCTAAGCTAGCTATTGCTTCGTATTTAGTGTACAGACATGAGAGTGGTGTCGATCTTCTCATTCATCTCCTGTAAGAAAGCAAAAAACATATAATCCCAAAAATGTTTTTCTTTCAGTCTTATCTGATGTTGTTCCTGCATTCGGTTACAGTAACATATTACTTCCTGCAAAACAACAGCTGCAATTGTTCTTTGGTGTCAGTCCCTCATCATTAAACAGCGAGCTAGGGCATCTTTTTCAGAGTAAAGTTTTGCTTCTATTTCCACCAGACACACTAGGGAGTAGTCTGCTGTGCAAGATGTGGATCAAATAACACTTTCTCCACCCAGAGTATAGCCTCATAAACCAGAACGTCTGACATGTCGAGCATTGCTTGTTCTCAACTGGATAAACCTGCTTTTTTTTAACCATTATTGCCTCCATTGTCGTTTCATACACTCTCACTTACGTGCACACATATTTGAACGGTGATGTCCACGCACACTCCGAGGCTTGTTGACATGCATTTGGGAAATGTAGGATATAACTCAGCACGATGGAGAAGAGGAACTGAATTGCAACACTTTGTCACCAAGCAACTTCAACACTGACCGTTACAAACAACACGACATGTCTGTGGCAACTGAACCTTAATTCTACCGCCGGGTCCGTCCTGTAATAGTTTTTAGCCTGACCCAGATACTGTAATAAGAAAGGAATCCCACTAAAGCAGAGCGCCTGGTCTTAAACACTCCCTATTGGTCGGCCGAGCTGGCAGAAAATCAGTCTTTAGCAAGTCTGCAGTCCACCCTGTCTGGATGTGTCCCACAACGCTTTAACAAGTTTTACAGTACTCAGCCATGTTGGTTAAGTATGCAAACTGAAGTGAGCTAATTCATTGATTTCAGATGTGCCGTGGGTGATTTCCGCTGTTTTCCCAAGGTGGTGTCATTATGGTCTGCAGATGTTCAGACACACTGTTTTTTTAAGCCATGCTAGTGTTGGTTGGACCACCACGTCCGGAATGAGATACCTCAACAACTGCTGCAAGGATTGCCATGAAATTTGGCACAGACATTCATGGTCCCCAGAGGATGAATCCTACTAACTTTGGTGATACACTTACATTTCCTTTAGTGCCACAATGAGGTTGACATTTTTACTGTAAATGTCTCCACAACTATAGGATGGAATGCCATGAAATTTGGTATAAATATATATGGGTGTATAGGCATTCATGGTCCCCAGAGGATGAATCCTACTCACTTTGGTGATCCACTTACATTTCCTCTAGCGCCACAATGAGGTTGACATTTTTGTTTTTTTTTAGTTACTGTAAATGTCTCTACAACTGTTGGATGGATTGCCATAAATTGTTGTATATATATATATATATAGGTGTATAGGCATTCATGGTCCCCAGAAGATGAATCCTACTGACTTTGGTGATCCACTTACATTTCCTCTAGTGCCACAATGAGGTTGACATTTTTTAGTTACTGTAAATGTTTCTACAACTATTGGATGGATTGCCATGAAATTTGGTATATATATATATGGGTGTATAGGCATTCATGGTCCCCAGAGGATGAATCCTACTCACTTTGGTGATCCACTTACATTTCCTCTAGCACCACAATGAGGTTGACATTTTTACTGTAAATGTTTCTACAACTATTGGATGGATTGCCATGAAATTTGGTATATATAGGTGTATAGGCATTCATGATCCCCAGAGGATGAATCCTCATGACTTGTCAATCCCCCGACTTTTCTTCTAGCGCCACCAGCAGGTCAGAGTTGTAAACATCTACATGATGTATTGGCACAAAATTTTGTACAGACATTCGTGGTCCCCAGAGGATGGCTCTTACTGACTTTGGTGACTCCTTTACTTTTCCTGTAGCGCCACCATGAGGTTGACTTTTTTTTTTTTTAGTTAAATATTTCTACAACTATTGGATGGATTGCCATTAAATTTGGT
>CAKAOI010029020.1:0-12991 GCA_916701655.1 Sebastiscus albofasciatus | reverse complement strand
ATATATATGTGTATATGTGTATATGTGTGTATATATATATATATATATATATATATATATACATAAATAAATAAATAAATAAATAAATAAATAGTGACTTGGGTTGCGATGGTTCGTCATATTTAAAAAGTGGGTCCCCAGAAAATACGTTTATTTCATCCTGGTATAAAACACTGTTGGTGCTTCAGAGTGATCTACACCAAGTCTTTGACCCTGCAAACTACTAAAACTATTAAATAAATAATTATGAGGCAAAGCAGGAAAAATGTGGGGTCATTTGGCAAAATGATTATTAAATTCATGACCCAGGTGGTCGGTAATAAAGGATACTCGTTGTACAGGAGACTTGTGTCATCGATGTTAGTGTGGCTTCCTTTTCCCAGAGGCACTTGCACCCCGTCCAAAGTGACAGATGCACTGGGATCAGGAGCAGTTCTGCCCACGCCTGCAAGAAAATAATCAGTTAATGAACGAAGTCTGAAGCAGAATACAAACCAAACTTCTACCTATTATCAACAAGATGCACTTCGGCTCCCAAATGTCCTACCATAATAATGACTGTGTTCAACAAAACAAGTTATGCAAATCAGCTAAATAACACATTATTAAGGAAATATGTCTATGCCTAAACGTTTCTCGAACAGCCCATGGACATTCAAAACACACGTTTTCTCACCTTTAACACTGTGTTTGCCCTTCGGTAATTTTGTAATGTGGGACGCCTTCTTCAATTCATGCCTGCATTAAAAAAAAAAGACACATTAATTTATATTATTATCACATAGTAAAGATGATATTTAGGCTTTCTTTTTTTAAGAACTCGGACTGTCACTTACATGTTGCCGAGGGCAACCTCGGCCAGCAGCAGGAGACCTACGGGGTCCGACTGGGAGGTGTGACAGTAGTTCGCACTCTTGGACACCATGTCGGCAAAGTACACACCTTTGCCGAACATGTAACCAGTCTAGAGAAAATAAAGCACAACGGCGATGTAGCACAGAACAAAACAGAAGAAAAATCAACTAAAGAGAAGATGATGAAAGTGACGGTATTACAATGTTGCGTAAGAACAAATGGAGGAGCAGCTTTTGGTTCCCCACAACTCAGACTAACCACATACAAAAAAACTCACCACTGGGGCCTCTGGGGGGGCGATGCGAAGACCCTGAGACATGATACCAGCGTAGTTGGTGGCGCGAGAACCGTGCCACAGTAGCTGGCGGTTGTGTAGCTCCTCGAAGGGACGGAAGCGTTGGCGCTCTCCCTCTCGGACTACTTTGAAGATCTAGAAGATGGGATAAAGTCAGGAAACACAGTGAGATGGTAATTCATTCCAGACATACAAAAGGTACATACAGTAGGTATATAATAATTAACAGTAATACAATCCACATTTTTTGGCAGATGAAAATTAACATAATTCATTTTATTAATATATTAGCAAAATATTATAACCGTAAATCTAAAGATACTGATTTTAAAACTTATTTGACTACTATTGAAAATTTACAAATTATAAATTGGGAAAAACTATTAGATTATTTAGACAATTCAAATTTACTCCAATTGTTTAGCAGTACCACGATTGTTTTTATTTTATTATTATTATTCTTTTCCTTTCCCTACATGTTGTTATTTGTTATACACTTTATTTAATTTTTTTATTTTTATACCGTGAAATATATTTACAATTTATATAATGAAAAAATGGAACATGTACAGTATATTTTATGTAACAACTGCATTGAACTTTCTTAAAGTAAAGAAAAAAACAATATATAAAAAAAGACCTGTAATACACATACTGAAGGAGAACTGACATAAAGTTTGTGATATAATCAGTAACTATAAACAAAGATTTTATACTAACTAAGAATTTTCAACATAATACTCAGATGAAGCAGCTGTGATGTTAAAAAAAAGTTGACGTACCTCTTGCACTTCCAGTGTGTAAGTGTTGTGTGTAGCAGCGTGGGTGTTCTTAACATATTGTATAATGATCTCAGCCTCCTCTGTAGTCTTGTCAACAACCTGTGAAATAACAAATACATAGCATACTGTAATCTTTCCATACATAATCTCTTCATACAATGACAAATGGGGGAAAATAGAACATCTTGCACATCGTCTGTAACTGTGACAGAGTGAAACATGGGAGTTACGCTCCTCACCTCAATCTTGGTCTTGAGTTTCTCGTAGTTGATGTCGATGGGATCGCTCTCGTTGTCCTGGGCGCCTCCTCTCAGCAGGCTGTACGCCACTTCGATGTCCAACAGGTTGTCCAACATCTGAACTCTAGCCTGAACAGTGATGTATGTGGATGTCGTGAGATCCATTTACGCTCCATCCACGTATAAAGCAAGAGAGAATTTGTGTGAAGAGTGTCTGTGTCCTTACTTGAATGTAGTCCAGGCTGTTGAGCAGCGGAGGTTTCTTCATACCGAAGTCGTGGGGTATCAGGGTGTAGAAGCGATTGGAGAGATCCAGGATGTGGGCCTCAGACTGACAATCTGACACAGCCTATGGTAAAACAAGAGAACCAATATAGTCAAAATGATTTACAAGCACTGGCACAGAAGCCCTACTTGTAGAAATGTCCCAAATTTATCACAAGAGTCCAACTGAATTAAAGGGAAGCAGGAAAAGGAACTGAATGTGTTAAAGTGGATTGCAAATACACCAGACAGTACTATGAAAGGTTGTTGGTTGCTGACCTGTTGTACGTCGGTGAGGAGAGCGTAAGCACTCTGGATCTGCCTCTTACTCAGCTTTCCAAGGGGCATCTTCTGGAGGTCAATCTGAAGACAGGAGAGGAGAGATAAGCTGTACGTATGTTGGGATACATAAAAGAATAATGCACACACTGAGGTTGCATTAACGCTATAAAGTTGACATACACAACAACAAACAAATTAAAAAGGTCTTACCTCAAACTCCACCATGGCCTTCTTCATGCTCTCTACGTCAAAGATCATCTTGATCAGCTCCTGGACGGGCTTGGCCAGCTTGGACTTGGTGCCGGCGGTGGCCGTCAGCCTCTTCACCGCTTCCTCATCCTGTCAAGGAACATGAACGCCACCGAGACAAACAGTCAGATACAGAAAAAAATAAACATACTGTCGGATATCTCCTCTCTAGTTTATGTGTTAATGTGTGTGTACCTGTCCATAGTCGATCTCCAGGGGGTAGAACTTGTTGGGAAATTTGGTGAAGTTGGAGGAGCTCCAGTCGTTGCCCGTCTTTTCTTTGTAGACACCCAGGAAATTGTCCAGGGCAGAGTTCTTGTCATGAAACTTGTCCAGCTTATTGCCTCCGATGGTGGTGCCCACTCTGCCCCATGATCTGAACACCCAGTACCTGCACATATAGGTGAGATAGTTGAGGTAGAATGATTATTCTGATACAGAAATTCTCCAATTATGGCAAAAATAATGGGAAAAAGGAAACAGACAGTGCCACTGCACTGCAGCTAGCAAGCTAAGACACCCCGTAAATTGAAATTTAAGAGGTGTTTAGTGCAATATGTGGCTTTTAATAACCTCTGCACAACAAAAAAAAAAGGGAAGTGAAACAATTTTCTGCAGCAACACTGACCGTTTCTGTACATCATCCTCCAGCAGCTGCAGTTTATAGTAGGAGTTAGTTCCTCTGACGATGTCCACAAGGCCCAGCGTGGCACTGTACATCTTCCCGCTCTGCTCCAGGACATGAGCGCTGTTCTCCAGACCTGAGAAATCAAAATCATCAGTCAAGGTCAGAAGACAAAAAAAAAAAAAACAGGGACAGAGAAATTCTGTTTTCAATGCAGGATGCTCATGACTACCTGAATCTGGATCCACAGCAGCTCCTCCTTTGACTGTGAGTTTCATCTTCTTGGATTTGCTACCACCTGTAAATAAAGAGTCCAAAGCTTTACGAGAATCACCCCTCTAAAACACGACCTAACATTTAGATAAACATCTATAAGCACATGCATTAACAACATATATATATATATAGATATAGATATAGATATATATATATATTTATCTATATATATATATATCTATATCTATATCTATCTATCTATCCATCTATCCATCTATCCATCTATCCATCTATCCATCTATCCATCTATCTATCTATATATATCTATCTATATATCCTTTACCTTCCTCCTCCTTCACCCTGCCTGTGCTCTTGGTAGCCAGCGTTCCAGACTTGGAGGCCGCAGACGGAGCTTGAGCCTCCACTTTGACCTCTGCGCCCCAGGGTGAGATGGCGTGCAGGGAGACCAGTTCCTGGAGGGCTTTACCCGACGACTTGATGTCTGTGAGGAAATCCTCGGCGACCACGCGCACGCCGGCGTCCCTCGCTTCCTCCATCTTCTTACTCATCTTCTCCACCTCCTCTGTGAAAACATCGAGGTGTGATAAAAGATGGCAAGTTAGAAAAGTGGAGATGTGATATTGAGGGCACTCACTGGCCCACATATTGGCATTTCTTTTTTTTTTTTTTTTTTTTTACTGGTTACTCACTTTTGTTGCTGAGGCAGAGAGAGGCCTTATTGGCTGTGCTGGTAATCTTTCCGCCCATCTCCTCTACAACAACCTTCAGATCATCCTTGTTCTTGGTCAGCTTGCCCACAGTCAGCAGTTTCATACCAGTAAGAGGTTTGTCTATGGGACAAAAAACACAGATGTAATACAATACAACACCACTGTATGGAAGTATTTTAACTATTTGGTGTTCAAATTCCACTGGCCATGGCTGCTGTTTACTTAAATAAGATTTAGGTGCATATATATATGCATGAATTAAATAAAATCACAAGCAAACATAGCAAACAGAGAGGACACAAAATACAAATGAAATAAATATTTCAATATTTGCATTATGCTGATGCACTCCTTCGGGTGTCTTCACTAACCTGCAGGTGCTCCCTCGGGCAGTCGCTCAGTCGGAGCGCTGGATGCACTCGCCAGGGGTTCTGCTTTGGCTTTGGCGAGGGTTTGGGGGGGAGCCTCCTTCGGGTAAACCCTGTCCTGTCGCTTGAACTTGAATTTTTTCAGGAAGGGAACTTCGTGGAATTCCTAAAACAATAAAGACAAAATATTACAAATATTCGTAAAATTATGACAGGAATATGTGGCCTTTTCTTGATCTTTTTATTGGATTAGAGCTGCAACTAACGATTCTTTTCATTGCTGATTAATCTGTCGATTATTTTCTCGATTAATCGATTAGCCGTTTGGTCTATAAAATGTCAAAAAATGGTGAAAAATGTCGATCAGTGTTTCCCAAAGCCCAAGATGACGTCCTCAAATGTCTTGTTTTGTCAAAGATGTTCAGTTTACTGTCATAGAGGAGTAAAGACACCAGAAAATATTCACATTTAAGAAGCTGAAATCAGAGAACTTTGAGTATTTTTTTTAAGAAAAAAAGTCAAACTGATTAATCGATTATCAAAATAGTTGGTGATTAATTTAATAGTTGACAACTGATCGATTAATCGATGCAGGTCTTGATTATATGGTTATTTTATTCACCATACAGTGACTGACTGACTGAATATAAATCAACAAGACCAATTAATACTTACATTTCCAACCATAACTCAGCTGCTACATGAAACCATTACGGTGACATGAATACTGCTCAAGACTACAGGTGGGGATTTAGCTAGAAGCCCTGATGTGAGGTGACCTACCTTGGGGATGACCCAGTCTTTGCGTATGGGTGTTGCGGTTTTGAACACGCACTTAGTCCAGGCTGAGATGTCCCCTGTGCAGTAATAAGCGTCACCCTTGAACACCACCTGGCCCTTACACTCCTTACAGGCCTCCAGAGCTCCAAAAGCCATGCCGTCGGCCAGACAGTCCACCACCTGTCAGTTAAACAACACACACACATGCTAATCATGGAACAGCATCAGTTATTACAGGGGCCACAGTTGCAGTTGTTTATATGTTATATACAGCAGTGGTTCTCAACCTTTGTTGTCAAGGACACCTAAAGTGATACACATTAGGCCACAGACTCCCATTTGATAAGATTTCGCTTTAGGTACCTCCAGCTGAATAGATTTTGGTTGTTAGAAAAACAGAATTCTTTAGTTGTCAACTATATTTTGGAAAGTTAACAAGAGGAAGTGAAACCTGTGATCAGAATAGTCACTCTTACAGTTGGAGCTTAACAACATGAGAGTCTCTTACATTGGACTCTCCAGAGGGAACCTCCTGGCTATTTGCGATCAGCAGCTCCTTCATATCGTTGGTTGAACAAAACTTCCTCAGCTTGTCTTTGATTCCCCAAACCAGCTGGCTTTGGTTCTGCAGATGCAAAGGAAAAAAACACCACAAACAGAGCAAGCAGCACATTAAAAACATGCTCACCAAACATAATGTAATGTTATAATAAAAATGGAGGAAGAATAGGGTACCTTCAACTGCTCCTCCAGCTTCTTCTTCTCATCCTCCTCCTCCTTCTTCTGTTTCTTTGACGCTCCGTCCACCTCATCAGCTTTACGCTTCCTGCGAGAGCAAAAAGAGAAGTTCCAAATAGTTTTTCTTCCTCACTTTTAATTTGTTGTTTTGTTTTTATTTAATAACATCCCAAGTTAACTTCCTAAATGAGGCCAAAAGGGATACTGGAACAAAAAGCAGGATTTGGAACAAACAAGCCTGACACCTTTATTCATTAGGCTAATTCATTAGGGCCCCATCAGTTAATGGACACACACACACACACACACACACACACAAGCAGGTACTTGTCTCCACAATCCCAGGTGTCGATGCTGATATCATCCAACCTGCCCTGACAAGAAATATCCATTAGCCTCCCTGTGAGAGCAGACACACACACACCACATCATCATCAGTTAATGACTCCGTCTGATCCTTCGGAGTGCAAAAACCAAGACAAACATCCCTTATCGGACATATCAAGAGGGAAGAAGGGAAATCTATAAAGTAGCGTCCACCAGATTTCTTCAAACAGACGTGTGAATGCTCTTTAATGTGAGGACAGGTGTGTGTGTAGTTATCAGGATGGCTGCTGTCAGAATAACGACGATTGAGTCCCTACTTTCTTCAGTGATGTTTTAAAAAGAATCGTCCTGCAGTAGATTGGTGAGTAACTTTTCTGCTTTCTTGTATTTTACCGCCCCGTTGAGCAGCTCGACTTCTAACTTGAATCTGATTTCTTTCTTTAGGGACGACCATGGAGAACACCACTGCACACCTCTACACTTTCCACCAATCTACACCCCCTCCGTCATCTCCTTTCCTTTCCTCCTCCAACCTCACCTCCTCCCTTCCTTCGCCTCCGCCCTCTGACCTGGTGATCTCCCCTAACGTGGCGTACATGGCGGCTGAGCTCGTCATCGCCTTCCTCTCTACAATCGGCAACGTGTTGGTCTGCGCTGCCGTGGGCCTCAACCGCAAGCTGCGCACCGTCACCAACTACTTCCTGGTCTCGCTCGCGGTTGCAGACATCTGTGTGGGCGCGATCGCCATCCCCTGTGCCATCCTGACTGACGTCGGTTTACCGCGTCACAATCTCTACCTGTGTCTGCTCATGCTGAGCGTTTTGATAATGTTCACCCAGAGCTCCATCTTCAGCCTGCTGGCGGTGGCTGTGGAGCGCTACGTGGCCATCTTCATGCCCTTCCGCTACCATGTCCTGATGACGCCTCGCAACGCCGTGTTAGTGATCCTGACCACGTGGCTGCTGGCGTTTCTCATCGGGCTCGTGCCTCTGATGGGCTGGTACAAGACGCCGCCTGATTCAGGCTACTGTTTCTTTGTCTTCGTGGTGGACATGACCTACATGGTCTATTTCAACTTCTTCGCCTGCGTGCTGGCGCCCTTGGTGATCATGTTTCTCATCTACGCCCAAATCTTCATCACGGTCAAGCGGCAGGTGAGGCGCATCGCGTCCGAGCAAAGCGGCAGAGGGGAGGGACAGATGAGGGCCGCGGCCAGCATCCGCCGAGAGATGAAGACCGCCACTTCGCTTTTTCTGGTTCTTTTCCTCTTCACAGTCTGCTGGATCCCGCTCCACGTCATCAACTGCTTCCTGCTGCTCTGCCCACGCTGCCCCGTGCCACTAGAGTTGCTGCTCGCCGCCATCATCCTGTCACATGCCAACTCTGCTGTCAACCCCTTCCTGTATGCGTACACGATGACAGCGTTCAGGGACACCTTCAAGGCCATTTTCATGTGCTGCAGGACGGTGGGAGACAGAGAGGCTTCCAATGCAGCCAGTGGTGATGATAGAGAGCGCTGAGATCCCAAACATTGAACACTGGGTGTCACAATCTTGAATTGCAGGTCCATCTGTGTTCTGTTTCGTTTTTGTTCAAAGGGAAACGGACACTCAGCCGTTGCAAAAAGCAGTGACGTAGGTTTCCAAAGTGGGCTAATCGCAGCTAATCAATAAGGTTATGAATAATATGAACACTAGCACGAGCTGAGTCAAAGTTAGCTGTGCGAGGTTTGGAAATAACTGAAAAGGTAGTTCAGATTTTTTGAAGTGGGGTTGTATGTATACTCCCGCGTTCTGTGAGGTAAAATGACTGCTTTTGTGAATGTAGTCTGGTGGCTTTGAAGAGGCTGTCTGACGAGGTAAAGCGGGTGTGGACGGGAGCAGCAGAAAAACGTATTTTAGCCACTTAAAGAAATCAATATCAGTTTAAGTGTACGCTATATTTTGAATATTTTCACCGCTTTACCTTGCTATTAAACAGCCCCTTTCAAACAGGGGACTGAAGCCGTTATATCGCTCTCTTCAAAGCTACAGACCAGACTCCATTCACAAAAAACATTTTACCTGGCAGAACACGGGAGTTGCTGGTCTACCGCTGCATCGATCGGTTAGTTAGTTTGTGTTGTTGTGTGACTTTCGGATCCAAACTAACGTGGCCGCCATCTAAGTTACTGTATGTACGCTAATAAACTGACTATAAGGATGTATACATACTGAAGAAGGGCTTGGGAAAATAGCATTTTGATGCTTAAACCTACATACTTTGACCAAAATCTGAATGTTTGTATTTGAATACATGAGGAACACCACGGGGAAGCTACTGAATGATATAATGGACCCGACCTTTAAGTACCCAACCTGCACAAAAGAATATCATCCCTTCTTCTTCATCTCACCCTTCAGTTTTGACAGCAGGGAGCCTCTTCTTAAGCTCCTCCATGTCTTCTGCCCGTAGTGCGTTGAACCCCTTCAGCTGGGCGGCGCTGTATTCAGGCTTGAAGACCAGTTCCTCCCTGCGGCTCACGAAACACGCCGTGTGGTACCAGCGGTCGATCAGACCCAGCTGGGGCTTCTCCGCGTCCACGGTTTTCTTGGATACACGGATCTGATCCTGAAGGAGAGAATCCCAGACTGTATTTATAGGTCATATTGAATGCGTTGATAGCATTTGCATAGATGTGTGCAAATAAAAGTGGCTGCTAACCTTTTCTATTTTCTGATCGCAGCCTTTGCATGTGCTGCGGTTCGACTTGGCGTATTCGACCGCGAAGTCGTTCAGTGTCTTCTGTCCTTTAGCTCCGCTCTTCTGGTCCCCTTTTCCTACAAGAAGGAAGTTATCCAATTTTAATTTGCAAGCAAACCAAGAGTAATCAATCAAGTACTAAATAAACACATCACAGACAGTAATTATAAAGATATTGTTTAAACATCCGGTGTGGCGACAATTATATCAAACCTCTGTGAGATAAACACTATAAATAGATGTTTCATTTATTTTAATTGAGCCTGTGTTTGTTTTTTTCACTGATAAAGGCACAAAAGAAATAACTGCTGATAACTGATAGGAGAATGTGTTCACTGTTTGCTGTGAGTTGCTGCTGCACACTGTCTTGATGTATGATGATCCGACAGAACAACGTTTACTAAGCCATTGAATAAAAGCCCATAGTACCTCTATGTATGAGTGTAATAAGCTGTTTGGCAACCTGAATAGAAAAGATGCTGCTCAACTATGGAGCAAGAGGTCTGAGATGACATTAAATCATCTCCATGAAGCCACAGCTGGACTGTACAGTTTGTACATGTTGTGTGTGGATATGTGATATTCCAACAATCCATTAAAGGGATAGTTCTGGTGTTTTGAAGTGGGGTGGTATGAGGTATTTATCCATCGTCAGTGTATTACCTACAGTAGATGGCCGTCAGCAATGTACTGCTGTGGATGGGGCCGGCAGCAAAACATATTTTAGCACTATAGCATTATATTTTCCAACTAAAAGAAAGGCTCACCCAAACAAAATCAATATAAGTTTAAGTGTATTGATGTTTTTAGGTGAGTCTTTCTTTTAGGAGTCTAAAATACGTTTCGCTGCCGGCCCCGTCCACAGCAGTACATTGCTGACTGTCATCTACTGTAGGTAATACACTGACTATGAATAAGTACCTCATTCAACCCCACTTCAAAACACCCGAACTATCCCTTTAAGATGTAAGTGAACTGCTAAAAGTGGAGAACTGACCTCCTGCCGCTCCACCACTTTCAATGGCCTTTTTGACCTTCTCCTGGTCGTCCCAGCGGAGGTCAGAATACCCGCCGATGTCAGCCGTGGACTGAGCCGCCGCTCGCAGCCAGAAGCAGGAGAAGTGGTGCCAGTGGGGGACTTTCCCATCGAACATGGGCGACTGCCGGACAAAGAACAAACACAGTCATATCATGTCTTTCATGTCTAAAGGGACTTATTCTGGTTGGATGATTGTTAAAAAAGTTGTGTTTTAATTTATTTGTAGAGTTTGGAAGATGATACAAAATATGCTGTTTGCAATGTAATGTTATATGTAAGACATTCGCTACCTAAATTAGACAGCATAGGCAGGCATTGCATAAACGCACAACCTGATGATCTAATCTTTAGGCCTGTGTATTGAAAGGTCTTTGTTGTGTAAAAAACACAGTAACACAGTTTTGAAATAAAATGTTATGATCATTCAGAGACCCTAAAGACTTGCAATTTGGGGACTAGACCTCGAGGACTTGAGACTTGACGTGGTCTCATCATGAGACTTGACTTGCCCTAAAACCTGCTACACAAACTACTGATCTACATGAAACTAGCGATGTTGTTAAGTAGGCTAACTGTGGTGGTTTATGGAGGCAGATTCTGATACTTCTTAGACTAAAGTGCATTTAATTTCATTGTTTTTGGACAATAAGTCAACTTAAATCAAAATATAGTAACTGGAGTTCACCACAGCAGTGCTATTTTTGGCATCTTATAGATCCATGTGGGCTGAGCACTTATATGAGCATGACACAATAAACAACTACTACAACCAGGGAGGATGGAAACACAAACATACTTAATGTGGCCAATGTAATCAGTTTTAATCTGGACTACAAATACAGGCTTCTCTATAAATCATACAAAAAGTGGCTTATTGAAATATGACTTTTAATTAAAATGTCATAAGCAATAAAGTGATGAACCTGTGTCCTCTGCTGACTGTTAAAAGTCAAGTGATTGAGAGTCTGGAGCTGCTCCACAGACCATGAATAAGGAGGTTTCTCAGGCTTTTAGTTAATTCTCTTTCCGTTGTATTAAAGATGCTGTTGTGATTTGGCCTTCTGAGATAAATGCTCATTCAGTATGGAAGTTTTTATTGGACTGTATTATTTGTAATCCACAGAAGACATTCATGTTGTGTGAAGTCACATCCACAAAAATAAAGGGCGATTTGCAAATACGCATAACTTACTCTGTAAATAAGTATTTTAAGGTTTACATGTAAAGTGATATACAGTATAAGCCAAATCACAACAGCATCATTAATACAATGGAAAGAGAATTAATTAACTAAGAAGCTCCTTATTCGTGGTCTGTGGAGCAGCTCCAGACTCTCAATCACTTGACTTGTCACAGTCAGCAGAGGGCACAGGTTCATCACTTTATTGCTTATTTTGTTTATTTGTTTATTTGATGTGCACAATTTAAGACTATATTATTCATTTATTTTTGTTGTTATGTTGTATAAAGTGCAGGAAGAGGCAAAAAAACCCACAGGGCTTATTTGAAGCCTCCACCTATAGAGACAAGATTAATATAAAGAAATAATATGACTACATAATAGTGATAACAAAACAAATATTATATATATTGGATATTTGGAAAAACATGGTCCACATTTGTGGATTGTCTTCTGTGGATTACAACTAATAAAGTGCAATAAAAACTTCCATAATTCATGCATTGTTTGTGCAGTTTGAGTCTTTAAACAGAACCTGAAGCTGCATAAACACAACACAAATACATGTTTGTGGGTAGTGAAATATTTTCAGATCATGGTACACATTTGTGAATTGTCCTCTGTGGATTACAACTAATAAAGTGCAATAGTAACTTCCATAATTCAGGCATTGTTTTGTGCAGTTTGAGTCTTTAAACAGAACCTGAAGCTGCATAAACATGCATTAAATGAACCCATGCATAGCAGGATGCTATTGAGATCTGGCTCTTTGTGAACAACATGCAACAATATCAGCCATTTAAATGCTAACTAAAGGCCTAACCTAACACATCTGAACCCACACTATAAACGACAGACTTTCACTCTCTCTTAAATGCATAAATACTCACTATACTTGCAGATTAAAGCAGCTTAATTAAACAAGCTTACAGTGTGGTGGTGAGCTAGCTAGCTACCAGTTACCTGCACCATGATGGCCATCCTCAGAGAGTCCTTCGCTATGTTTTCTTTGCATTTCTTGCACGATGCTCGGCCGCTTTTGGCGTATTCAGCCTTGTAGAGCTTGTCCTCTTGAGCGTCAGCCATCACTTCTTTAAGATTACTGCGAAATTAAAAGAGGAGCTGAGGAGGAACTTCTCTCTGGATGACAAGGAGACACAATCAATGCTGCACACAGAGAGAGAAGAGAAGAGACGAGAAGCCAGCATGCCTCCTGCACAGGAACTACAGAGAGGAGCTCTCACTCTGTCTCTGTTTCATATACCAAAAACTTCCCACA
>CAKAOI010029019.1:0-45223 GCA_916701655.1 Sebastiscus albofasciatus | reverse complement strand
CCATCCTCTCCCAATAAAACACACACGGGAAGCAAAATAAGCTGTTAGACATTTTGTCCTGGAGATCCACTCCACGTTAAATCTGATTATTTGTTACCAGTGGTTTGGTTTATAACCTTTATATCCCCCAGGCTGCTGGGCACAGAGGTGTTAAACTCAAGATTTCTTCAAAAGCCAGACTTTCAAATGGATGCTGTAGAAAATAATAAACTACACCGCAGTCACTAACTTCTTTAAAATAAATGCTAACTTCTTACAAATACTAGCAAACGACGACAACAGTAATTGGCGAACAGCCAATCAAATTGCAGCTAGGCAACAGGCAATCAACCACTGCGCATGCGCATTGTTTAATTATATTTATTTTTAAGTTACTCAGTACCATTAAAACCTCTCTTTTTTTGTATATGTAAATATTGTATGTGTTTTATTATTTCATGTGTCTAGTGTGTTTATAATTTTGGTGTCATTACTGCCTTAAGTCTTATCACATTTAGTGTTATATTGGTTACTTCCTTTATTGTCGGTGGTGGGAGGGAAAAATGGATGACAATTAGAAGACTACTTATTTCATATGTAATTTATATGCCTTGCAATGTTTTTCCAATTTAAAAAAAAAAAATACTTCATCTTTTACCTTGTGACAGGACTTCTGGTGAAACATCAACAACAGTCCATGTGCGGCTGGAAATAATGTTCAAAAACTCAAAGTTACAAACATTTCATGGACATGTGGAGTGATACAGACGTTGTTGTGATGTTGACAGGTGGTGGGAGAGTACGGTATGGCCCATTTCAGTGACGAGGGCAAGAGCAAAGGGAAGGATTACTGCATATTCTTCAACTCACAGTGGGCACGTCTACCTCAGGACCTCAACAAGGCAGTAAGTCACGAGTGAGCAACAAGAGGTGTAAGCAATGATAATAATTACACTTAAAAAAAATGACTCAAAGTGCTTCACAGCCACACAGAACAGTGGGGACCAACTGCAGTTTGTACTAGTAGGTGAAGGTGATCAATAAAATCTTTCAGGAAGCCTTGTACAGGATGCTGAAATCTGATCTCCTCTCTTAGTGCCTGTTAGGACTCTGGCAGCTGCTTTATGAACCAACTGCAAATATTGAAGATCTTTATTACTGGTATCAGAACATAATGAGTTACAGTAATCCAAATAATTCACTCATTCAAGAAGCATTTCTTTCTCCGGAAACAATAATTATATTCAGCCAATTATTTTCATAAAATATTTTTTTTCTATTTATATTAAGTGTTAACAGATTGTCCTCCAGCTCTGGTTAACACTGCAAACCTTTTGTCTTGAAGTCACGTCTTCAGATCTATGACCTCACAACATCGGTCCTGTGCTCGCCCTCTGACGTCCCGGAGGGAGGCTTCCCGAATCGCATCCCCATGGTGATGAGAGGCAACTGCACTTTCTACGAAAAGGTCCGACTGGCCCAGATTAACGGCGCTAAGGGCCTGCTCATCGTCAGCAAGGACCGACTGGTAACCCTGCTTATACCTATATCTTAAAGGACCAGTGTGTAACAAATTAGGCGGACCTTGTGGCAGAAATGGAATATAATATTAGTAAGTATGTTTTCTTTAGTGTATAATCACCTGAAAATAAGAGTTGTGTTTATCGTTACCTCTTCATAGCCGTTTATATCTACATAGGGAGCGGGTCCTCTCCACAGAGTCAGCGATGTTGCACCGCCATGTTTCTACGGTAGCTCAGAACGGACAAACCAAACACTGTTAACTGTTTCCTGCTTGGGCCCAAGTCTATAACATTACTCGCTCCCGTCGCCACCACTCTCTCTCTCTCTCTCTCTCTCTCTCTCTTGCTTCACCACTCACATCCCACGTACACACACACACTCTAAGCACGCTACTCTTACAACAAATGGCTGTAGAGAGGGCATTTCGCGTTGGCCACCGTAATCCCCTTACAGGCTTAGCACACGGGAGACATTGTAATCTGCAACCTCACCGCTAGATACCGCCAGATCCTACACACTGTTCCTTTAAGGCTGTTGCATGTATTTATTGTGAATCAAGATTAAATTGATTTTGGCACTTCAGTAAATAGAAATGTGTGTTTCTGTTTTTTTATTTTTTTTATTTTAAATTACAGACACCACCAGCAGGAAACAAGACTCAGTATGAAGAGATTGACATTCCTGTAGCACTGCTCAGCTACTCTGATTTGCTGGACATAAGCAAGGTGAGAAGCCATCCATCAACTAGCCATTGAAACAGTAGCCAAACAAACCTGTGGCTACCTGTTCGGTTCAACTGTATCAGTTAATTCACGCTAAACATTTTACAGTCCGACAGCAGAGGCAGCCAAATGTAAAATAATGCGATGAAAATCTACTAGCGAAAAGTATTTAATGTACCGATTTAACAAAATCTTTAGCCTTAACATAATGGTGTCTCCAACTCCTGCAGAAATTTGGTGAAGGAAGACAGGTCGCCATGTACGCACCCAATGAGCCGGTGTTGGACTACAACATGGTGATCATCTTCTTGATGGCAGTAGGAACAGTTGCCATCGGCGGTTACTGGGCCGGCAGCAGAGACAGCAAGAAGTAAGTGGACACGATGGAGATAAAACTGACATTTGATGTGGCTCATCGTCACTACATGATCTTGAATGCTTAGTTAGTTTGAGTGTTACAATATGAAATAACTCTACATAATGTGCAGGTCATTACAGGCAGTGATGGAGGAGAAATGATTACATTAAAGCTTTTTATTTTCAGGGTTAAAATTAATGTTTTTAATCCAAACAAAAGTAGTTTAAGTCTTTTAAAGGAACAGTGTGTAACATTTTGGGGGATCTACTGGCAGAAATGGAATATTATATTCATAACTATGTTTTCATTGTTGTATAATCACCTGAAACTAAGAATTGTTGTGTTTTCGTTAGCTTAGAATGAGTCCTTCATATCTACATAGGGAGCCATGTTGCTCCACCATGTTTCTACAGGAGCCCAGAACAGACAAACCAAACACTGACCCTAAAGAGAGCCTTTCACATGTTTGTAACCTGAGGGCCACCGTAGTTCTCCAACCCGCTTGTGAAACTGCGGTAACGTGAGCCGCAGAGCGTAAAACCGTCATACCGCCAGCTGCTGTCTGACTTCCGTTGCTCCTAAAGTAGTGTTATTATGGTGAGGATGGCCTCTGAGCGAGGCAAACGGCGCTTCCGCGGTTTTGCATTCTACGCCGCGACTCATTACCACAGTCTTGGAAAGGGAGGAGTGAGCGGAGGGGTACTCAGTTGGCTGCAATCTGCAACCACACCACTACACACTGTCCCTTTAAGTCTTTTAAGGGACAAAAATGAAAGTTGATTGTCAGTGATGATGCTGATTGTAATGTACAGTTTAGCGGACCGCTACATAACATTATTACAGGACACAAAGTTCCCTTCTGCCTGTGCATACTGTGCTTTTAGTTTCGACTGCTATATTTAAATCAAAGTTAATTTATCAGGGGAGTCGTCTCCGGGGGAAATTAGTCACCGTTTTCTTGGCAAAGAACTACAAGCATATGATTGCTCAGTCTTTTCTCTTCGAGGAGCGCGTGTTCTCAGATCAAGCAGTCTTGCATTGTACCGCTGCAGCGCCACTAAAGGGCAGTGTTGTTTATTTGAGTGACTCATCGGCTTGAGCCAATCCGAGTCAGTCCTTCCTGACGGAGTTGCCAAGGGTGACGGAGGGCGCAGCCAGACGGGGTCTCTGACGCACAGGGAAAAAAAAAACATTTTGGAATATGAGTGTTTTGAACTTGGGAAGGATGTGAGTCCCAGCCAGGCAGACAAATGATGGTAAACATTGCCTGTCGACAGTGGGATGATCATCCTGGCTGCTTTGGCAAGTCACCAACCACCACTGAATACTGTTTAATAAAAAGACAAAACCCAAGAGACGGGCTAACTGCATCGCCCCTAGCCTATTTTGCTTAATAAGCTGGCACAAACAGATGCACAGATACTGATCATTAGTCTCAAGAGTTCTTAAACTTCCCAAACAAACCTCCTCAGGTCAGCATGCCTCTCTGATGTTCGTTCCTCCTCCCGCAGACGCTACATGAAGCACAAGCGGGACGACGGCGCGGAGAAGCAGGACGAGGAGACCGTGGACGTCACCCCCATCATGATCTGTGTGTTCGTGGCCACGTGTTGCAGCATGCTGGTGCTACTTTACCTTTTCTATGACAGCCTGGGTACGACGCCAACAAACACACACACATAACAGTGATCTGAACACACATAACATAACCCTCAATATGCTGATCAAAGATAGTCTTTGATCAGATTTATGTGGTCAGTAGATTAATAGTGGTTCCAGTCCTGTCTGGCCAGTATTTATTGCTGTGCCCAAAGCCAGTCTGTATTTTTCCCCTCACTCATTGTGGTCTGGCATGACTCAATGAGGCATTTGCTTGGGATGCAGGCTGTGAAGAAGAATATGGTCAACAATGTTTTCCTTGTGTGACAAAATGATGTTAACTTTCAACTGCATCTCGCAGGCTTAGTTTAGGTTAACTTTGACTGATACAGTGCAGCTTCTGACACCTGATTATATAAGCGCACCACTTACTGTGCTCTCATTTGACTTTTCTTCTCATTTTAAACTGGATACATTTTGGAAACACTGTCAAATTTCTCCGTATGAGTCGTCCCCTGATAAGTAAGAAGGAAGGTAGCTGCAGAATTGTGCTTTATTTTGTTTACTACAATGCCTCGTTTAAATCATAGTTGACTTTAGGGCTGCAACTAACCATTTTCATTGTCGATTAATCTGTAGATTATTTTCTCGATTAATTGATTTGTTGTTTGGTCTATAAAATGTCAGAAAATGGTAAAAAAAAAAATGTCTATCAGTGTTTTCCAAAGCCCAAGATGACGTCCTCAAATATCTTGTTTTGTCCACAACTCAAAGATATTCAGTTTACTGTCATAGAGGAGTAAAGAAACCAGAAAATATTCACATTTAAGAAGCTGGATTCAGAGAATTTAGCCTTTTTTTTTTCTTAAAAAATTACTTAAAAGAAACGATTAATTGATGATCAAAATAGTTGACAACTAATCAGTTAATCGTTTCAGCTCTAGTTGAATTAGATGTAGGGTTCTTGAGAATTAGCATGTCATCACTGGCCCATATATGAATATAAATATAGTTTTCAGCATCTGAGAAGCAGGATGTAGCCAATCTGAGCAAGTCTTTGATAACAAAGTGAGTTAATAATTCCTCAATTTAGCTAAAAAACTCAAGATTCCTCCAAACTACAGCAGATACTTTATCCTCACTTCCTCTAGCAGAGCTGCTCAGCGTCCAGCTTTACAAGGCTGTGGATACAGTTTTACAGATCTGAATGTGTGAACCTCTTGAGTGCTGAGAAAGAGCTTAATGGCTCAGATAACACTTCACCGATGAACAGATTTTTAAAAGCTGGCAAGCTGCTGCTAGACTGCGTCAACCCGCACATTAAATACTGGACACACAGCGGGGAAACCGATACCACTAATCAGATATTTAAACTTTGTCAAAGAGCAAAACACCCAAAAAAGTTTATTTCATATAGTCAATATCATGTGATAATAATCTCTTCCACTGTTTCCTCACCGTCTAGCCATCTGGGTCATAGCCATCTTCTGTGTGGCCTCCTCTGTTGGCCTTCACAGCTGTCTATGGCCTTTTGTCAGGAGACTCCCTTTCTGCAAGTGCAGGTGAGAAAGTCTATAGTCATATTTTTTTTACTGAATGTCTACAAATTGAATTATTCACTTTACCTATTATATATATCTTCAAATGATGTAGTTAAAGATAGAGATGTGGCCTTAAGGTATAATTTTAGGCATATAATTATTGCAAGTGAGTGGTTGAGCTGAAAAAAATCCCTGAACCCTGTCGACAGATGTCTTAATTATGGTTATATTGATTGACTTATGATCACAGGGTCCCGGAGAACAACTTGCCATACTTGCACAAACGGCCGCAGATCCGCATGTTGCTGCTGTCGGCCGTCTGCATCAGTATCAGCGTCACCTGGATGGTGTTTCGCAACGAAGACCAGTAAGTGAAAAGTGTCAAAATGAGTCGCGTGCATAGCGAAAAAAACAGGTTGTTTACATGTTACTGTGTAATTATGATCTCATCATCTCTCTGAGTTAGCTTTATGAAAGGCAGAAATATTTAAATACACAAAGCATATAGAGACAACAGTGTTATCAATTGGGCTGCGTATGCACTAAAATGTATATTTAAAAAGAAGAATTTGGACTCACATGTACTCCATTGTGGCTGTTGATTGCTTGTTGTGTGTCGGGTGACATAATGGTAGGATTTTTCTGTCTGTGTGCGATAACATGTTGGAGGTACATTATATGATGATGATGATTATGATGATGATGATGATGGTGTTGGCAGACTCGCAAGTCTTCTTGTGTATCCTCCAGGTGGGCGTGGGTGTTACAGGACGCCCTGGGGATCGCCTTCTGTCTCTACATGCTCAAAACAGTCAGACTCCCCACATTTAAGGTGGGTCAGCACTCCTAAATATAAACTATAACATTGTGGAAAGTGTTTTTTTTTTTTTTTAATGTTTTAATTGTTTTGAATAATAAATGTTAGTTGTAAACTCACCTGATGTATTTTTCTGCTCTGCAGGCTTGCACCTTATTACTGTCGGTCCTTTTTGTCTATGATGTTTTCTTCGTATTTATTACACCCTTCTTTACAAAGGTATGTTTTCATTCAAGGCTATTCAGATGTCTACGCTCTCTGTCACTGTGCGTCATACTTACGTAAGCCGCGGCCTTTTCTCCACAGAGTGGGGAAAGTATAATGGTGGAGGTCGCGGCTGGTCCCTCTGATTCCTCCACGCATGAAAAGGTATGACTCCCTTTAGGCGAGTGGCGTTTGCTCCTCTTAGCTCAGAGGAAAAGCAGCCGATAGTGACAGTAATGTTTGTGTTTCCTCCAGCTCCCCATGGTGCTCAAAGTGCCGAGGTTAAACTTCTCTCCCCTGGCTCTTTGCGACCGGCCCTTCTCCCTCCTGGGCTTCGGTGATATCTTAGTACCAGGTAATTAACTGTGTCATCCTGCCACAAGGAACGCAAACTCATTAAAGCTCATCATGTGGTTTATTTTATGGTCACAACCAGGAAATTATTTAACCGACAATGGCCACAGTTACCCTATTTAGACGTTCCTTGAAGCAGAAAATGTTGGTGTGGTTGCCAGCTGTGTAAACACAGAACTACTCAAGACCCACACATTTCATGGCTGCATCTATATAATTACAAGGTTTTAGTTCTCACAAATTATTAACTGCACAATAATGGGTTTTCTGACAGTTCTTTGTGAAACAGTTAATTTAGCGTATCTGGTGTACTAGGAAATAGCCAGTGTTAAGACCAGATATTGTAAAGTGCAGGAAAACACTCAAATAATTCAGATTGTGACTTGTTAATAGATCTTAATGCCTCTTTGTTGTTGTTTTTCTGTCAGGTCTGCTGGTGGCGTACTGTCACAGGTTTGACATTTTAACACAATCCTCCAGGATCTACTTTGTGGCCTGTACGATCGGTATGTACAATATATGGACTTATTAGGGTTGTAATTGGTGAAATGTTGCTGTAGTGTTATGATAAGCCCCATTCGTACGGGATTAACAATCCATGTGGGGAATAAAATATTCACTGTGCTCCTCTGTAATTTAGCCCATCGGTCTAGACAACCATTGTGAAATTACAGGACTGGATTGTGCAAGACTAGCCAATAGAGAATACCACTAGCTATATGTAGCTGACATTATAACAGTCTATTTAATGAGCTCTCCTGATGGCTTTACATATTTACACTGTGATCTTGTTTCCCCAAATACGCCCATATGTTGTTGGTAACTATGTCTGTCAGATTAGCAAAAACATTTTTTGATGTTCGCCATTTTCCCCGGGTCTGAAAAGTGAAGTCAATGCTGAAGGGCCTTAAACTTGCATTCTTTCTAATAACCAGCAGGGGGTGACTCCTCTGGTTGCAAAAAGAAGTCTGATTGTATAGAAGTCTATGAGAAAATGAGCCTACTTCTCACTTGATTTATTACCTCAGTAAACATTGTAATCATGAGTTTAATGGTCTCAATCGCTAGTTTCAAGTCTTCTTCAATACAGCATGATGTTCATTTAGTGAATTATGGTCCCATTTAGAGTCAAATAGACCACAAAGCAGGGGATGCTTTAGGGCGGGGCTACCTTGTGATTGACAGGTCGCTACCACGGCAGTGTCCAGTCTGGGTGTTTTCCGTGTTTTCGTCTTAGAGCTTTAACCGTTTCACAGTGAGTGAAAGTTAATTGAAACATTTTGGTCGCCTAAAAATGACGTATTCAGCGTCCGGTTGTATTTAGCTGTCACTTCTGGTTGCAAAAAAACAAGATGGCAATGGCCAAAAAAAAAAAAGATGGTGACGGCCAAAATGCAGAACTCGAGGCTTCAAAACCGTAGTCCACAAACCAATAAGTAACATCACGGTGACTACGTCCACTTCTTATATACAGTCTATGATTTTCCCACAAAAGTCAAATTTGATCACCGATTTAAAAAAAAAAAGAAGAAGAATTAAGTCGAAGGGCAAGCAGCGCTTCCTGCAGAAAAAAACTCCAGATCCACTTTATAATACAAGGATGTAGTTCCGTACAAGATTTAAATTACTAGAGGAAACAGTAGGTAATTGCGGCTGTAATTATCACTCAATTATAGATGACTAATTACCCACATACGCGCTCTGAAGGGGATTCAAATCACTGACCAGGGCAGGTAGTGTTAATCACCCCACCACCCCTAGAGACATAAATTCAGTCTGAATGGTACTTAAGAGTGAAAACATGGATTATCTGAAGTGTTGGCTGGACATTTATTGGACTGTAAAGATGTTGACCTTGTGTCTGCTCTCTCTCTCTCCTGCCAGCTTACGGCATCGGCCTGCTGATCACCTTCGTGGCCCTGGCCATGATGCAGATGGGTCAGCCGGCTTTGCTCTACCTGGTGCCTTGCACTCTGCTCACCAGCCTCACTGTAGCGCTGTGGCGCAGGGAGTTGCCCCAGTTCTGGACTGGAAGTGGATTTGTGGTGAATACCAGTTTGATATGACCGCCTACTGCCGAAGAACAAAACAAAACAATCGACAAAAGACAAAAAAAAAACAATCTAGTGTAAAATATCATGCAGAGTAAAGTAGAATCTTAAGTTGAGTAACCCCTTTAAATAATTCCATCCGTTCCAACTGCCTTTTTCTGTTTTACTGTCCACCCTTCCCTCCCCTTCCTCCCATTGCTGCTTTATGTTACTGTGGGTGTGCTCTAGTCTGCTGCTGAGGGCTCAGCTGTCTGTGAATGTCACTGCAGGTACTCTATCTGGGCTTTGCTATTTTACACTCTATCATTAAAACGTATTCATGTTGCTTAAGGTTCCTTTTTTTTGTGGTTTTTCCCTTAAAAAGTTGTTTTAGTATTTCAGCGTACACACATCTGTGATAGACTAGTGGTTAACAACTAATGAAGCTATTATTAGTGGTGCTCATAGTGATTATTTAATGTTATTCCTTAAATAGTTAGCATGTTAGCTGTGTGGTTTAGAATAACTCACCCCTGTGGGACTTTCTTTAATATGCTTTCCCTTTTCTTTTTGCATATCTGGGACTTTTTACCTCTGCTTACAGGAATACCTCTGACAACATTTAATTGGGGTTTAATGGGGATGTGATAAAAAACAAAAACATCTAGCCTCACATCTACCTGACAGAGGAATGACTGTACATTCTTTGGTTTTGTTTGTCCTATCTGTTCTGTCTTCTGTTACCATTACATTTAGTTTTCTGCTCCACACAATTCAGCAATCTTATATAGACACTGTTTTTGTCCCCTGCAGCCTCCCATAATGCTCGCACCGATCAACTGTACACAAACTGCAGCGCCGCCGTCGACGGAGGATCACTTGAATAAACCGGAGCCACAAACCACAGAAGAAGATTCACCTCATTACCCGCCTCAGGAAATGCCCCGCGACGAGAAAGATGAAGGGGAAAATAAATCTAACTGAAAGGACGTCTAGTACGGCATTTTACATTTCACTTCATGTTTTTATTTGTTGTTGTTTTCTACGTTGTGTCTCAGTCAATGGACATTTTAAGTACAAACGTTTATTTGCACTTGGTGCGAAGTTAAGAGCGGAGTGGCCGACTCAGTGGAGCGCCAGAATCGGACACACAAGGTTGAGGCATTGAAACCGACAAACACACCAAGTATAAAACCTGCACAGCAGCCCCGACATCTTCTATTTACAGTCTGAACCACCTCTAAAAGGGAATGAGAAGCACAAACTCTTGAACACTAAACTCTCCCACGACACTAAGCTGAACAGCATTAAAGGCCCAGTCACACCAGCGGTTAAAACAGCAAAATCAATTCATCAATGGAATCACTGCGACTAGTGGATTTGTTCACAGGGACGAGGTAAACTCATAACTTATTAGCGGTATTGTACCATCCACTTTTATTTAACATCCTCTGATGGAGTATTATATGCTCCACTAAAGAGGAATATTTTTGCAGACGGTTACGTAGAGCTGCAGCTATTAGCAAAAGAAAATTAACCGACATCTATTTTGATAATCAAATAATAGTTTTAGTCAGTTTGTTAAGCCAAAGATATGCAGGTTCCAGCTTCTCACTTGTGAGGATGTGAAGCCTTTCTGTCTCATACATGAAAGTAAACTGAATATTCTGGACAAAACAAGATGTCAGCTTGGGCTCTTAAAGAGGACCTATTATGCTTTTGTGTTTTTTTTTTTTTTTTATCTTTCCCTTAGAGCGTTATATCATTTATTGTGCATGTAAAAGCCCAAAGTCCACGCCAAAGTGAGTTACTGTCCCCCACAGAAACACTGCTCCTGAACTGCCTGAAACGCCTTGATTGAAGTCCTGCCTTTTCTTCCGTAACGTGGTGATGTCACCAAGTAACACATTTGCACAACGTCAGCCTAGCAGCTAGTTTGGCACGCCCTAAAAACAAAGCTAGTTAGAGCGGAGTCCGTAGACTTTTGTTTGGTTGACCAATCACAACAGAGTGGGCCAGCTGACCAATCAGTGTTTTTTTTACATTAAAGCAGGTAAACATGTTCTAGTAGAAACCCAAAATACAAGAATGCACCTGAAAATAAGCATAATAGGTCCTCTTTAAGATATTATAACATGCATTTTATATTTTCTGACATTTTAGAGACAAAAGGATTCATTTATTAATTGGATAATCTGCAGATTAATAGATGACAGAAATATTCGTTTGTTGAAACCGTACAGTTACGAGACAAGGAGTCAACGGTACAAATACGAATATTGAATCAAATTCTTATTTACTTCTTCAATAACTCTTTATCAAATGAAATGGTGTATGATTCTGAGAACTAAATGCCAGAGGGAGTTAACAGCCCACTATAGATAAAATAGAAAAAAGCTTAGAGATCAATTGTGACAGACTAGTGCTAGCATGTTCTAGGCTGGCTAATGTGTTAGCCGTTAGCTCACTAGCTACAGTAGTTTACCAGCTAGTCCTGCAAATAGTCACCAAATATTTCACCGTGCAACTTCCTGGTGTGACGGGGCCTTAAAGTTCTCAGTGTGCTTTTGAGAAAGCACGCCAATACACTCACTACATAACAAGCCATTATAGCTGTCTTCATCCCTCCGTTACATTATAAATTAGTGTCACAATATAAAGCAGGGGAGTGTCTCTAAAATACGGATGTTGACTGAGCCAAAGCTATTAGATATTTGTTTTTTTAACTGAAGCATCTGTTGGATGTTTTCTCATTTTACTTTTAGTATATTTTATTTTGCATGCTATGGTTTTTTTTTAACCCTTTGTATAAAACCAGTGTATAATCTATAGTGCAGACTTTGTATACATTATTGTTGGTGCGACGGTTAAAGTGGCAGTAGGCAGAATATTTTTGGCATCATTGGGCAAAAATTCCATAATAACCTTGCAGCATATTATAATTCAAGTTTTCTGAGAGATAACTAGACTTCTGCACCTCATCGTGGCTCTGTTTTCAGGCTTTAAAAAAATAGCCCGTGACAGAAGACTTTGACCAATCACAGGTCATTTTATTGAGAGCGTTCCTATTGGCTGTGCTCCGGTCATGTGACCAGAACTTGGTGTTCCTTCAATAGATTTATAATGGCGGCGTCACAAACTTTCTCATTTTACGGCTAAACCGTGCACTACAAGATGATTCTGAAAATACTTGAGGCGAGAAATAGGCATTAATGTAACATTATATTGATTCATATTCGATCAGTGCGGCCTAGTTTGACCATTTGGTCGGAGTTTTTCAGGTTACCTGTTTCATGCACTACTGTCACGATATAGTGATCGTTTTATAAAAATAACTTTTTTTAAAAAAAATCATATTTGCTTCAATCTCGCCTACTTCAGCTTTAAAACATTGGCACTGCTGTTTTGTTCCCCTCAAGTAGTTATTCATGTTGTCTTAAGAGTTGGTTTTGGCCTTATTGTGTCCATGTCGGGAGGTTAAGTGTAAACGTTGCTTTATGGAGTACTGAACTCTAAATGATGAGGTGCTGCAGTTTAAAGTATTATTAGCAGAGCGAATGACGGGTTTGATTAACAATGTTCCTAGTTTAGTTTGTACGAAGCATTTGCACAATATTTTTTAATTCATGGGCTGACAGAAGTTGTTGGTTCATGTCTGTATATGATTATGTGTATACTCATAAAGGGTTTAAAGAAACTGAAACAAAGGTATCAGTAATATATCCAATATTCATCCTGCTTTTGTTTTAAAAGTCCATTTCTGACCTGAGGGTTTCATCTTAAACACCAGAGGTGTCGGCAATCACTTCACTCTGTACACCAGATGCATTTCTGATTCTCATCATTTTATGATGCCTATTTAATAAGTTCAACATTCCTGTGTAGAAGTTAAGGTCAAATGTAAAAACTTATTTGGTCAGAGGTGAAATGAGAGCAGCTTAGTTGTCAGGATGTGTGCCCTCGCTGATTCAACAGCAGTGTTTTCCAGGACATGAGATTATTCGTTCACCACTAGCTCGTCACCAAGTGGTTTTTAAAGCCTCTGTTGAGGAATACATATAATAAAGAAACATTGTATTTGATATTTGGTGTGTTTTGTTTTTCTTCCACAAAATTACATTGGATTAAAGGGATAGTTCGGGTGTTTTGAAGTGGGGTTGTATGAGGTACTTATCTATAGTCAGTGTATTACCTACAGTAGATGACAGTCAGCACGCCCCCAGTTTGGAGAAACAGACAGGAGTTACCGCACAGAACCAAAGCAATGTACTGCTGTGGACGGACAGCAGCAAAACGTATTTTAGCCACCTAAAAGAAAGGCCAGTTTAAGTGTACGTTCTATTTAGAATATTTTCACCGCTTTAACCTTGCCGTCAGACAGCCCTTTCCGACGGGGAACTGAAGCAGTTATCTATGCTCTTGCTAAAGCCGCCAGACTCCATTGAAAAAAACAGTAAGTTTACCTCGCAGACCACAGGGGGTTGCTGGTCTACCGCTGCCTTAATCGGTTAGTTTGTTTGTGTTATTGTGTGACTTTGGTGAATCCGAACTAACCTTTTAAAACACCAAAGTCACACAAAAACACAAACTAACCGATCGAGGCAGCAGTAGATCAGCAAACCATGTTCTGCAAGGTAAAAAAAATGTTTTCAATGGAGTCTGGTTGCTTTGGCGAGAGCATAGATCGCGGATTCCCCAGTTCCCTGTTGGAAACAGACATTTTATAGCCTTCTGACAGCAAGGGAAACCAGTGAAAATATTCTAAATACAGTGTACACTTAAACGGATATTTCTTTTTTTAAGGGGGTCTTTCTTTTAGGTGGCTAAAATACGTTTTGCTGCCGGGCCCGTCCACAGCAGTACATTGCTTTGCTCCCATGCTGGTACTCCTGTCGGTTTCAACAAACTGGGGGCGTGCCGACCTCCATCTACTGTACTTATACACTGACTATGGAGAAGAACCTCATACAACCCCACTTCAAAAGACCTGAGCTATCCTTTTAAAACTCTAGTTTACATGTTCTGAGAGGTGTGTGATTTGTTTGAAAGACTTCTCAACGGCTTCAGTCAGGATGCTGTTGGTGTTAGTTTTTGGATATCTTGAGGCCGAACATAAATCAGCCCCTTGCAGCGGTTTCTGGGTCTGAATGTGTCTTTTCATTGTGGCCCTCCAGCTGTGAAAAATGTCCACTGCTGTTCAGACTCTGCAGAAATGAACAGCAGTCTGACAAAGAGCCTCCTTGTTGCTTCAGCTCAGTCACTCAGAGTGGAGGGCTGTTCATACATTGGATCACTATCTGATCCACTAACATACTCTTTATATATGCCTACATTTATTATTGGTAGCCCTGGTGGAAATCAAACCTTCATACTATTGCATTAGTGTCCTGCGAAGATTTTACATCCTTAGACAGAACCTGCCAAAATAATAAATAAATAACTCGACAAATAAATAAGACATTAAATGAACCAAAAGTAATTATAAAAATAAATGTAGGCATTAATTAATTGATAAAATGTGACAAATTATTTATATTTCTGTTTTAATTGACTTCTTTATTTATTTATAAATATTACTTGTTTTAATTAAATTGATTTATTCATTCTTGCATTTATTTTTTATTTATTTTAAATATATTTTTAAATTTATGTATTAGTTTTAAAATTGTATGTATTTTATGTATGTAAGAAGTCAATCCACCAAAGAAAACAACTCAAAACTGTCAAGTCAACCATCTTTTTATTCCACGACCCATTTAGTTGGGATTTGGAAGTGATCTTAAATGGAACAAAGTGGTCAATCATCAACATAATGTTAAATGTTAAAATGATGCCAGCACATCATTTAACAGCAAATGTCACTCAGAAATAATTATCTTACATTCTCATAAATGCTTCCAGCAGCTGTCTGGTTGTAAACTGAAACAACCGCTGTCACTGTCTCCAGTCAGGAAGTGTACAAAACAGCTGACTGTATTTACAAACAAGAACTTCACAGCCAAAATGTAGTTTCTTCCACATACCCGATTAATTCATGATTTGATTACAAGACGAACTGAGGAGCAGGACCACAGTACAAATTTCACCTTTATCTGATTCATTTAGAAATAAAACGTTTGTGCTTGGCACCTCGTATCTAAACTGACACCGTATTCATCATTCATCAAATTAAAAAGAAAGCTGAAGAGTTAAGACACGAGTGCTAATGGTTAAAGACAACCTACTTTCATTTCAAATAAAAATGATTAAAAAAAAAATAACTTTGGCAAAGTCTTTGGCAACAAAAGGTTTCCTAACATCTTCATTTCAAATATCGTCTTTCCCAATGTGCAAATGGGCCGAGCTTTTTACATTTTTTGACCCTCTAACACAAATGTACATATATTTATAAAGCATGTCCATCAGTATTCCTTTTCTTTTTTTTTCATGTTCAGCTAATCTGAACTCAAACAGCTGGTTTATAGTGATAAAGTAGCATAACAGTGAGTTGTCCTCTTCACGCTGAACACACGTGGACGTCAAGAAGTCCTGTCCAATGTCTTTTAACAGCTCCATCAGTATTTCCATGTGTATAAGTCTTTATGATGGACATCCAAGCTCCAGTCTGTATTTTATGATTAAAGGAATATTACCTTCTCTTTGCTCGCTTCGAGAATATCTTTGGGAAAAGGAGGCGGCGCTGGCGGTGGACCCTCGCTGCTCCTCTTGTAGGTGCTGAAGGACTGAGACGTTTTCACACTGCGGGCAGATCCTGGTGGGTTGAAGGCAGATCCTGGTGGGTTGAAGGCACCTGAAGGGACAATGAATGAAAAAATAAATAATGGAGCTACAGTAGGTAGCCTGGCAATATAAGACTGCAGTCTCCCCTCCCATCTCTGTACTGCATGCATGATCTTCTCATCCAAGTAGGAGTTATAGGAAATAAGCATATATACTAGGGCTTTCCAGATTAACGTGATAATGTGCAAATCCATTTTAGCGCCACTAATTTCTTTAACGCATTAATGCAATATATGTATGTATGTTTATTTGATATTGGTGATTGCCATGGAGTAAATTGATGTTTGGTATTTATGCCTTCATATTGCATGTGAGGTATGAAATGTATGATTGTTGGTTGCATACTTGCAGCCACTCCCTATTTAAGATGGCTTCTCATTGTTACGAATCATTTGCCTGATGAAGGTCTAGCACCAAAACATCACAAATAAATGTACTTTTGCAAGTTAGACTGTACAGGATTTTGCTTGCAACTCTTGATCTATTCGGCTCTCTCAATCCATGAGAAATATGTCTCTTCAAAAACACATTATGAAGTGGTCACTTCACTGCGCTGCCTCTGATTTGAATCATAATGTTTTCACCTTTTCATGTTTTTTTGGTTGTCAAGCACCGAATAAAACTAACTTGTAGTTGCAAACTTCTTCACTTATGTTTGGCAGGTTGCAGATTCTCCACAAGAGGGAGCTGCTCAGTCACTAACCAGTTCTACTCAGGACAACCTACAACACCACCATAAGAGGGTGAGAAGAGGAGCTGTCACGCGTCATATCTTTGAGGCAACACACGACGGCAGCTCCAGTTACACTGCACATGTGCCCTACCCCAGAGCTCCAGACTATGTCCCAGCCTCTTTCAATAAGCCTTGACCACATACAGGAGAGGACAGGAATACACATGCAGATGTTGACATGTTGATGTCGCCACCTAAAGGCATAGAAAGTAATAGCTGCTGCAATTTTAATCTTTGAGCAGCTGCCGTTTTTTTTTTCAGGTTTTACATTTCACACTTGTTTCACCTCTTAGCTAAAATACTATAATTAATCAAAACAGAACATAATTGTGTCACCCTAACCTCTTTAAACATGTATGAACGGGGCTTTAATTAATTAAGCTTTTTCAAGACACTTGATCATCAGATGAGTGCTTTAAAGATAGTCACCTCTACAGAGTTAATTATTCAAACAACACCAAAGTGGGTGGGGAGTGATGTTGATATCCCATATGGGAACAAATCTGATTATGTATAAGGGTGATGTCTTTATGACTGACTGAGTGAGAAGGCTTGTCTGTACCTGGCTGGTAGATTCTTTGAGGACTGTTGTTCCTTTTGGCTCTCAGACTGCCTCCTTCTTTCCCAGTCACTCGGATGGGCAGCACCTGGTTCACGTCTATAGAGGCTGGATGTAGAAAGACAGGACTGGGTTCAGTGTTGCACAGTAACCATGATAGGGGTGACACCCAAATACTCAACGTTTCGACAACGACAACCAATCTCACAGTCAAACCGTCGCAGTGGCGGTGGAAATGAAATAAAGGATCATTCTGATCGGGCTACATGGGGGTGCTGAATGTCGGATTTTATATAGAATTGATGGATTTTTCCCAGTAAATCATGATATATAGCCTATTTTGGTATAAAAATCAGCAAAATAATACTATTTACACAATAATTGAAAATAACTGTGCTTTCAAACTCTCCTTAGTTTGTGTGAATAAATCACTATCCAAATTTGCAGGACCATCGGAGCAGCATCTTGGCGATAGCCTCAAAAAGTCTAAATAACAACAACAACAACAACAACAACAACAACATAAGGCTACTAAGAATATCAAGTAAATGTACAGTGGAAGTTGCAGTTTGTACAGAAATAAATGCTGCAGCTCCTCAAGACCAACAGAAACTGTAGAAAAATGGCAGCCGGCTCCGTGAAGAGGAGCCGCTCCCTATGTAGATATAAACGGTTCATTCTAAGCTAACGAAAACACAATTCTTATTTTCAGGTGATTATATACTAAAGAAAACATACTTATTAATATTATATTCCATTTCTGCCAATAGATCCTCCTAAATGTTACATGCTGTTCCTTTAAGGCATTTGAATTTGAAAGCTGATCATTTGCTAGCTGTGGTGCTAACAACTGCTGATAAACAATGTTTCCTAAAAGTTCAGCTGCAGCTAGATGTTTCAAACCAACAAATAACTAAATGTAGCAGTTTTGGTCACTGTCCGCAAACATTTCTCTCTCTGTGTATATTTAACATCTGCTGATTTCTTTCTGAAGTATCTTGTACTGTAAATGCATGCTTCATTACACCATTTTTTAAAACTCTTTTGAGAAAGAAAATACCCAAAGATTTAAAACTCAGCTTAACCGTTGTACTGAAACATTAGGAGATGATGCCAACAGGCCTGTGTCCTGACCTGCACTGTGCGTTCTCTGGTGGGACCCCTTCGACTTATGGCCTTTCTCCTTTCCCTTGGACAGAGCAGCCAGCTTGGTGGGGATCTGCTGCTGCATGGACGCAGATTTGTGCACCTCGTTGGTGGTGCTGATCAGGTGGACTGGCAGCTCGGGTTTGGCCTGCATTAGGCTGATGCTCTCCCTGCGCGGTGGGACCTTTGGAGGAGTTTCCGAGAAGTTGGAGGTGGTGGAAAAGACGCGGGATTTTGGAGTGAAGGTCCCACCTCCGTTCACGATGCTTCCCCTGAACGACTGGAGACTGGAGAGACTCCAGTACTAGAGAGAGGAAGAGGAAAAGCGTAACTTAAACTCTGTTAAGGTTCAATTTAGTTCTGATTATCTTGTTTCAGAAGATTTCAAACCACTATTGTTATTCAGACTTTAATGTTCCCTGTGATGGACAGTAATGTAACAATAATGTTAATAAACATCAGATTCTCATCCTATTCCTCACTTGTGAAGGATCCTCATAGTTTACTGGGATGCACTTCTTTAATTTCTCCTGCAGCTGCTCTAGACGCTCCCTCTCCTGAGTCAGACGCTCCTTGTCTTTGTCTACTGATTTTGTGGACTCCCTCAGCCTTTCCAGGTCCTGCTGGTAGCTGTCCTTCAGCTTCTCCAGCTCAGCCCTCTCGTCATTGAGCTTCTCCTCCCACTCTCTGCAGTCCTCCTCCCTCTGCTTCAGCTGGCCCTCCAGAGTCTCGATCTGTATACTCTGTCGCTCCCTGTCCTTCTCCCAGCGCTGCTGCTCCTCTCGATGCTGGGCCTTCAGCTTGTGCAGGTTGGCGAGTTCCTCCTTCTGCTTCTCCAAGTTGCGCTGCTTCTCCTGCTCGAGCAGCACGCTGTTGTAATGACGGGCGGGCTGCTTTCTCTTGGTCTGAAAAGCGTGCTGCAGCTCAATCTGGCTGTCCTGCTGGGCGATGATTGCCTGCACGTTGACGAATTTAATATAAACATGAGTGAAACATGAAATTTCACAAATATAGCCAAAAGTAAAACATTAAAAGACACTTACTTCTAAGCTGTACAGCCTCTGTGCGAGCAGTATCACCCTGTCACACACCTACAGAGAAAAATAATAATGCACACAAAAATAATGAGTGACAGATATCAATATTTCTGTATGAATGAATACAGATTGCAAAAGAGGAAAATAATTAAGAAAATAAGTATTGGAGGTAGGGCAGTCAAAGTCAACGCGATAATAGCGCTTTAACACCAATTCGTTTTTAACGCCACTTATTTCTTTAACACGTTAACCCAATCGGAGGTTGTAGCGGGCTCAGTTTCTCTAGATATGTGAATGAAAATGGGTTCTATGGATACCCACGAATCTCCCCTTTACAGACATGCACTTTATGATAATCACATGCAGTTTGGAGCAAGTCATCGTCAAGTCAGCACACCGACACACTGATAGCTGTTGTTGCCTGTTGGGCTTCGGTTTGCCATGTTATGATTTGAGCATATTTTTATGCTAAATGCAGTACCGTGAGGATTTCTGGACAATATTTGTCATTGTTTTGTGTTGTTAATTGATTTCCAATAATAAATATAGACAAACATTTGCATAAAGCAGCATATTTTCCCACTCCCATGTTGTATATTGTACTAAATACTTGACAAATCTTCCTTTAAGGTACATTTTGACTAGATAAAAAATGTGCGATTAATCATGATTAACTACGGACAATCATGCAAATAAATGTTTTAATCAATTGACAGCCTTAATTGGAAGGGTTACCTCTGCCTCAGGGAAATGACTGGAGGTTAAACTGGAGTCTGGCGTCTGTGTGTCGTCATCAGCCTTGAAGCAAAATAGCACAAGTAATGTAAATACTTGATGTTTTATCACCAGATGGAAGTTAAGTTTAGATCCGGTACTTGTATCTCACTCACAGACTGTTCCACGTTCTCGGAACTGTCATTTTCCTGGAGCTGAGGGTCACTAGTGGTGGGACTGCCCTCGCTGCCACCTGGCCACTCAGCTGCATCTCCATCTGACAACATGAAATCATACACATCCAAAGTCAATAACCTTCACATATTCAATAGGAGTGGTCCGGCTCCGTAATTATTATTATTATTATTATTATTATTATTTTTTTGGCCCTAATTACGCCGTCGTGGAGTAGAGTAACCCAATTTCTGCTGGTGATAACAGTTATTGTACAGGTACAAACAGCAGCAGTCACTAGCTTGATTTTCAGCTCAGAAGGAATATTTTAAGAAGTTTACATTATGATTGGTCTTATTGTGAGGAAAACCAATGCAATGAATGTTTACAACAAATATTAAAGTACAGTATTATATACCAAAAGTGACCCATATGTAAACGTCCCTGATGCATGATGAGTTCCAAATAAGGTTTTGTCAAATTCCCCGACTACGTCTATTAAAATGCATGTCTAAATGTCTCGGTATAGATCCTGTAAGATGCACATTATTAAATAAGTAAATAACACACATACTTTTCTTAGCCTGTCATTAAATATATTATCCATGTTTTACTGCAACTCATTTAGCTGTCTTCACTGTCAATACTCTAACATGCATAAAAATAGATAAATGTCACAACCATGTTAGTTTTATGTTAGCTTACTTTTCATGGCACTTGCAGCAGGATTACTATCAGCCACTTCAAAGGTCTCGGCCCTCCTGAGCTGCTCCCCCTGCGTCGTACTCTCATCCGTAAGAAGGTTTGGGTCTTTTATCCTTGAGAAGAGCAGGTTCTGCAGGTTTTCCACTACAGACAACAGAAACAACAGCTCCTTATTCTCATTAAGTGCTCTCTGAGTCACGACTTGGATGTATGGGAAAACAGAGCAGAGTGTATTTCACCATTACGTCTGTGCATATCTCCAGAATTCAAATATGGAGTCTGTTATAGCAGGACATGGTTTTCATCGCTAACCAATGTAGAACTAACTGATGCCTCATTATTCCAACCAAGACAAACAAGACTAAGGCTGACTCCTGAAAAGAGAGAGTAGAAAGTGAGCACTTACCCTCATCGATGGCTCCTTTCAGAAGTGTCGCCCCCTGCTGGAGGTCGGTGGCGTCTCCTCGGAGCAGCAGCCCTTTGTGGGGGGTTTCCTGCTCAGTCATCGTCTCGTAGAGAGCAGCAAAGATCTGCTGCTTTTCCATCAGACTTTGCTTTATCTGCTCATCCCTCATCTTTAGAATATCTAAAGAGCAAATGAACAACATGTTTGTCGAGTAAATTCAGTGGAAATGCAGAAAGTACAAGAAATGGATTAGATATTGCTGTCCCTCCTGTAGGGTTCACCTGGGCATCTCTTTGGTGGAAAAGATAATTGACTGAATGTGTGTCAGTCAACAAATCTCTTCTCATAATCACATTCTTGTGTAAGAAAGAGAACCACCGGCTGTCTTACCTTGAAACTGTTGCAGTCTAGCAGTCAGTTCACGGTATTGCTCCTCTTCTGGATAGCTACATCACACACGTCAGACATTTGACCAGTTATTCATTTTTTAATATAATTTTTCCCTATAAGAATGTTTTCTTTGTTGTGCTTTTAATTTTTCTTTCATGATGGTATCTGTAAGGATGGAAATGTTGGTTGGTCCTTCAGTCAGCCTGTTCAAAGCTTAGGTTCTGTAGCAGGGCATCTCAACAAATATATATTCTTGAGTCCCTGAGCTTTCATATTGTGCCATTATCAGGCCAAAATGTCTTCTTATACTCACACTTCAGTGAAAAGGTATCTCAAAAACGGTCAGATTTGTAGAAGACATTTTAAATGCCATGACATTTTTTGGAGCTTGTTCCAAAGAGAGAGAATCCTTTAAATTTTGGAAACTCAATGATATTTTTGAATATTTGAAACACCTTCAAGCCAAAGAAATTTACTTCTGATAAAGCTACAAGAATTTAATTGATGGGGCGCCCCGGTAGCTGTGGTAGCCCTGGTGGAGCAGGTGCCCCATGTACCAAGGCTGAGTCCTTACCGCAGCAGTCCAGGGTTTGAATCCGACCCGTGGCCATTAGCTGCATGTCATCCCCTCTCTATCTCCCCCTTTCATAACTATTACTATCGAAATAAAAGGCAAAAAAAGCCATAAATAATCTTAAAAAAAAATAAAATAATTGATTACCATTTGAAGGATGTACTGCCCTAAAACAGAACTCAATTATGATGCTCTTATTTCAGTCACTCAACTAGGTATCAATGCTATTTGCTAGAGTTGTAATAAAAAAAAAAAAAGATTGAGTTGCACTTCTCAATAAAACTTATTCTGCTCTCTTCCTAGAAGTCCTCAGCTTACCAGTTCACAGCTTCCCGTATCAGCGTCGTCCATGTGATGCATTCCTCTCTGGAGGGCGTGTGGATCTCGTACATCTCTGGCATGCTAGTGGTGCACGCACAGATAAGGTAAATGGCTTTGTCCTCATGAGCCACTTCCCTAACAATCAGCCTTTGAAGGGAGATCACTGGTGGTTTGTTGTCCTGCATGAGCCACGATAATACAGCAGGTGTTATTATTTTTATTCAAATAATTATCACAATCGGTCCATGTAAGATATGATACATCCTGATGTAATGATTGAAAGAAAAGAAGTCTGTGTCTTACACTTAGAGGGAGAGTTTGGGCCATATGAAGTGGGGTTGTATGAGGCACTTATCTATAGTCAGTGTACATGACAGTCATCACGCCCCCAGTTCAGAGAAACAGACAGGAGTTACCGAGACTGACGCAAAGTAATGTACTGTTATGGACGGGGTAGGCAGAAAAACGTATTTTAGCCAAAAAAAAAAGTCCCACCTAAAAAAAAAAAAAAAAAATCAATATCAGTTTAAGTGCACGCTATAGTTAGAATATTTTCCCCGGTTTACCTTGCCGTCAAACAGCCCTTTCCAACGGGAAACTGAAGCCGTTGTATCCATCTATGCCCTCGCCAAAGTCACTAGACTCCATTGAAAAAAACTGTAATTTTACCTCGGAGAACACAGGGTTGCTGGTCTACCGCTGCCTTGATCAGTTAGTTTGTTTGTGCTATTGTGTGACTTTGGTGAATCCGAACTAACCTTTTAAAACACCAAAGTCACACAATAACACAAACTAACCGATCGAGGCAGCGGTAGATCAGCAACCCCCCATGTTCTGTGAGGTAAAAATGTTTTTCCAATGGAGTCTGGTTGCTTTGGCAAGAGCATAGATAACAGCTACAGTTCCCCGTCGGAAACATAGACTTTATAGCTCTCTCACAGCAAGGTAAACCGGTGAAAATATTCTAAATACAGCGTACACTTAAACGGATATTGATTTTTTTAGATGAGCTTTTCTGTTAGGTGTATAGAATATGTATTGCTGCTGGCCCCGTCCACAGCAGTACATTGCTCTGCTCCCATACTGGTATTCTTTGTCTGTTTCTCCAAACTGGGGGCGTACCGACTGTCATCTACTGTAGGTGATACACTGACTATGGAGAAGTACCTCATACAACCCCACTACAAAACTCCCAAACTATCCCTTTAATGTTGCGAATAATAATAATAACAATAACAATAATAATAATAATAATAATAATATGTAGAGAAACCGTATAAAAAGTTTATGTAAAAGTTACAGTATACAGTAGATAGTGATTGTCTCAGTTTTCAATCATTTGCTCAATCGGTCTTAACAAAACTGACTCTCTAATGGGCAGAACTCACCACAGCAGCAAACACAAACTTCTGATCTTTCTCTTGTAAGAGGAGGATCACGTCTGACAGCAACACAGCATGGATGTCTGCAGAGAGACACAAATGTTGCTCAGCATCAAAACAACACAAGTGCTTGAGGTTTTGACTCAAGCTGTCGTGGAAGATGAACTACAGACATGTTTATCTTGTATGATCTGTGACACTAAAATGTAATGACATAAAAATATGCTGCTATACTGGTTCTCTGAATCTTTCAGCTTTCAGAAAAGCAATTTGCCCTAAAGTTGGACCGCATATTAAAACAATTCGGTAATGGAGATGCGTGTTGTTTTTTCCTTGTCAAGGTTAATATGCAAAAGAGTTATTAACTTTATGTCTTGTTCCGCCTTATAAGACTGTAATAAATACCACCGTGGGAGCGTTTTGTTAGCCGAGTGGTTACATCACACGTCATATAACTGCAACACCCCGGGTTCAATTAAAGCCTGGGGACCTTTGTTGCACGTCACACTCCCCCATCTCTCTCCCATTTCTACACTGTCGTCAGTCAAAATAAATAAATTAGGGCTGTCAATCTATTAAAATATTTAATCCTGATTAATCACATGATTGTCCATGATTAATTGCAATGTGATTAATAACACATTTTTTATCTGTTCAAAAATGTACCTTAAAAGGGAGATTTGTCAAGTATTTAATACTCTTATCAACATGGGAGTGGGCAAATATGTTGCTTTATGCAAATGTATGTATATATTTATTATTGGAAATCAACTAACAACACAAAACAATGACAAATATTGTCCAGAAGATCAATTGCGTTAATGCGTTTAAGAAATTAGTGGTGTTAAAACAAATATAGGTTAACGCGTTATCTTGTTAACTTTGAGAGCCCTAAAATAAATGTAATTTAATTATCATCTATAACACACAAGGATATAAAACTCTGTTTAATAAACCAGAAAATGCTGTGAAGAGCCATGTTGTCGGGGAGAGTCAGATTCGCCTATGACCAGGTATTTTCATTTTTTTATTTAATAGGGACAAGTTAGCTATAGATGGCTAAATTTCATCTGAAGTCCCTGGTCAGGCAAATCCACAAAAGAATTATGGTATCACTCATTTAATTGAAGATTTTTTCCCCTTGCAGTGCATGAAAAACACATTGATCACCAGATTCGCTACATTTTCAGCTTTCATTAATGACAAAAAGAATATCTATCACTTTACATAAATACCTGTGAGAGACAGTCAACAGACAAAAAGCCACTATGTCACAAACCTTTTTGTCTACCAGGGGACTTCCATGTGACGGTGCCTTCGTGCAGCAGCATCCTGTTATCCTGGAGCAGATCCTCCCTGCGGAGCAGCTGGCCGTCCTTCAGCCGACCCTGAGATTTTGGTTCCAGACGCAGGCTGATGTCTCTCAGACGAGCGGCTTTGTCGTAATCACTGACCTGAGCGTTCACCAGGGAGATGGTGTCTTTGATCAACGCCAAACCTTGTACCAGAGACTTGTACTCGTCTGTGTCAGCTGAAAAGGGCAGGAAACATTAATTGACCAGTTTTTATCTATAGATATGAAGACATTTTATACATGGGACCATTCCAGGCGGCATTTGCGGTATCAAAGAAGGTGGCCAAATGTATTTCAGTTTGTCGAAGGCTGACCATAGACTATAACAACCATGGCCTAATCCCAATGTCCACACTCACAGACTTTGAGGCGCGTTCCCGCAAAGTCCGTGAGGGTTTAGGGCTGTCCCACTGTCAAATCATCAAGTCCTTGAAGGCTCTCTCACTGACATTTTGAGCCCTTTATGAACACTTTCCGAAAGTTTGCATTTCTGCAGACTTTGCCTGAGGGCATTACCCACAATTCAAGCCCGGAGGCGTAAAAATAAAAGATAATCAAGCCAGGCATATTTAAATTTACACAGAAACATTAACATTTAGGATTTAAGATGGTACATAAACAGATGGAATCAGAGTAGTGCAGTCATTAGACTATATTACACACCTGGTTTATTCATCAACCATTTCTTTTAATTTTGCTTGATGAACTTTAACAAAAAAGTAAAACACTAAATTTTTTGACAGTTACAGGGTTCAGGGTTTAAGGCCTTGGAGGGGACATTGGGATTGGGCCTATAACAACTAGTTGAGGTACATGTTAGTGATGAGTGGTGACATTTTACCTTCAGTGTTCTGTATGATTCGCTCCACCAGGACAGGATATTTTGTGATGCGTTGAGTCACCAACAGAAAACATTCAGGGATTCCCAACCGTCGCACCAGGGGCAGCTGACCTATTTTCTGTTCAAAGAAAGGTTTTGTTTTTCAAGACTTGCATCATTCCTGCCATCCACCTCTCAACAGTAAACTGTCTCAGGTTAAGCATCCCACTCGGTTTTCTTTTTGTTAGCTGCATCATTCTTTGAAGAACGTGTTGTTTGTGAAAAGGCCCGTCTCGTAGATGCTGCTACTGATGCTCCAGGCATGCAATTAATTCACTTCAATTTCTTGTTTTGCCGATTCCAGTGCATTTATACTGTAACAACACACAACCACAGACCTCACTGTGTCTTAAAGAAAGTCACATCCATGTACATAAGTTGACCAATGAGAGAAGAGTCTCACCCTATTGAGGATCTGCAGCTTCTTGTTGTTCTGCAGCTGCTCTTTGTAGAAACTGATGGTTTCATTGTGATGGCCGCAGAAAACACTGTAACACTCCATCATTCCTTCTCCCAGTTCACCTGAAAACTAACACACAAGGAAAAAAACATTGCATTTATATTTCTAAACAGGATACGCTTTAGTAGTAACAACACTGCATTGAAGTTACTGCCAACGTATGACAGAAAATGTAAAAATATCAAGATTTAGTTTATTGTGGAAGAGGGAATAATGGAGGAATGAGAGGAACGAAGTAGCATTTGGCTGGAGATATACTTTCTGTTAACTACCCGCTCACATGCGCATGACGCTGCCTCGCGTACCTGTGTCTGTTAAGAGTGTTGGTTGTGTGCATCCTCAGAAAAAGCAAATATATCTCCAGCTTTAGACACTTGTGTCACACAGACCGGAGATGTCATTCAGACAGAAGAAACAGTCAAGGTATCCTAGCCAATACGATGAAATTGCTCTTTTTGGGAGAGTTTATGTTGTGAAATAGGACAGTGGTTTATCCTAATGAGTTATTTATATGCGTTTTTATCATAATGCCTTGCATTATTTGAAACTACTGTCACTGTAGTTAAATGAAATGTATTATTGACATGTGAATTTGCACACAGTATTTTAACACATGTATAGATATAAATACGCTAGGATATTCTTAGGATAATATTTACAGTATATTTGTCTTTACAGCTCAACCCAAATATTAAAAAGGTATAATATGAAAGGATTAACTAAAAAACAATGTGTAGACTGATACAAAAATAATCCCTCTCAATCATCACTTATGTCCCACTAGAAGTGTGTGGTGTCTGTTTCTGCGGAGACCCAGCTCTCTGCAGACATCCAGCAGCGTCCCGAGTAATGCAAAATAAGGAGAAAAGAGAAAATACAGGCAAACAGCCTTTGAGCCCCACGTGGGGGTGTAACCCCAGCCAATAACAGCCCGTTCAGATGGTCAAATGCCAACGCTGTGTCAGGCCCCTCGGCTTCTGATACTGAGGCACAAGTCTTCACATACAAAGTGGCCGTATTTCAAGGATGATAACGGGTTGTGTTGTGTGCATATGTTCCAGTGATCCCCCTGCTCCTCTCTGTGCTGTGAGTGCAGCTATGATCGATGTGTGTCTGTAGTTTGACGGAGCAGCGCTGAGCCACAGCCAGCAGACAGGAAGTCTGCATTCATTAAAAATCCAGCAACTCAGCACCTTCCCGCAGAATTATGCAGAGTTGTGCAGAGGTAGTTGTGTTTTTATTTGTGCTTTAGAACGTAACCGCCGGGAAACAATCAGAAAGTTTTACGTTTTTATATCACTGATTCGCTGCTTTGTTCTCACTAAGGGCGCTCTCTCTTCCATCGCTGCTCTCTCTCTCTCCTCCTCTTGGCTTGTTAAGCTGTGGCCAACTTTGAATGTGATATGTTTACAAACAGCAACTAACAACTGTTACATATTATACTTTTAACCAACCTAAAAAGTTCAAGGCAACTTTGGTTTAACTTTTACAGCCCCCTGCAGTTAAAATAATCATTTCACAGGTTGTAACAATGGAAGTCATCTGACACAACTGACGCCAGAAACATCAAATTTAATCCTCTTTTCACTGGCAGTGCTACAAAAGGGTTTAATTCAAAGCAGAAAGCTCTGGTGTATCTGTGATTCTATTGGTTACTCTGATTACTCAAATCAAGAAAATGATTGACCACAGAAGTTAAAGTGCTTCTCCAGGAATGTGACACAGCATAATTCCTGTGTTTATGAAGTAAACACACCCATCTGTAGTCCCTTACAGTGCGTTTCAGACATACCAGCCATTCCTATTGACACCTGCACACAGAGTGAGTGACAAGGGTGGAGAGAGGCACTAATAAACATAATTATTCATTACTGAATATATCCTAAATATTAGATAATTAGTGAAGTAAATCTCAAACCTGTTTTTGTATGCTAATGTTAGTGCTGCATGTTGGGCTGTAATGACAACAAGCACCTGGGAGCAATTAGGGCTGGGCGATAATTCAATTTATTACACAGCTGTGTTGAATATTCAATTCTAATTGGTCAATCACGGCATTCTGCGGTCTGTAATTTCTGTATAACAGACCGTTGCTATGGGCACAGCTCTGATGTCAGACTCTGGCGGACCGTTTTTGTGTCAAAATATTGATTTCTTAAGTAAGTAGCTCTGTAATAAGGGGGATAATGTACAGCTAGCGGGTCAATGACCGGCTCGCTGTACATTGTCCCTTACATGATAATTCATCGTCTTTTAATGGAATCACATTGTGATGAAATCACATCACAATTACATCATCTAAATTGATAATAATAAGCACATACTAACTCAAATTTATCAGAAAAACTTATCAAACTCAGTTAAACTATTAATTACACTGTATTTGTGTGCATGCATGTAAATATAGTGTATAGCTGGAAATATTTATTAATTTTTTTCTCTATAATGTCACGAAAACTGTTATGTTCATTTTAGTTCTTAATCAAATGAGAAAATACTCCATACTTCTCTTTTGTCAAATATTTAATTCACACAGGAGTATACAAAAATAGGCTTTATGTGTGGTTATTAAATATAGACTATTTATTGATTGAATTACCAGAAAACATGCTATATCATGATATATATATTGTTATCAAAATATGAAATGACCTATACTGAGATTTTGGCCATATAGCCCAGCCCCAATGGTAGCGACGTATGTGAATCTTATTTTCAAAATGCAAATGTGAAAATGTTGACACTTAATCCCACTTTTGACAGCTGAGTTGCTGGTTAAGATAACTAACAATGCTCCAAGGCAGACTGTTTGTTGTAGACCTCTGTGCAGAAATGTGAACGTAGCATTTAGTTGAAATGTGCAATAAATAAAATGCAGGCATTGTAACACAATCCTTTGTCTTTAGGAACATTTGGATAACGTTGATCAATCTGTTTATAGTAAATTCATGATCCTTTTGAACCTTTCTGAACCTTTCTGAACTCTATAGAACAGCTTCCAACTGTTGTTTTGGAGAGGACCTGCATGGAAAAGCACCTCTAACTCTCTGTGTGTTATGTTGACATACAAACTTTGCAGGTGAGTAAATAATGACATTTTCATTTAAGAAGGAGGAAATATTTCTTTAAACTTGCACTCTACAACTTTGGAGGAAATTCCCCCCAAAACAAACAATCCTTTTCAATTAAAGAGCACCTCTCTGTTGCAACTAGGGCTGTCAATCAATTAAAATATTGAATCCTGATTAAAATCGCATGATTGTCTATAGTTAATCATGAATAATCACAAAGGAATCGCACATTTTTTTATCTGTTCAAAATCTACCTTAAAAAGGGAGATTTGCCAAGTATTTAAAACTCTTCTCAACATGGGAGTGGGCAAATATGCAAATGTAATGTCAATTAATAACACAAAACAATGACAAATATTGTCCAGAATCCCTCACAGGTACTGCATTTAGCAAAAAATAAAATGCTAAAATCATAACATGGTAAACTCAAGCACCACAGGCAACAACAGTGGTCAGTGTGTCAGTGTGCTGACTTGACTATGACTTGCCCCAAACTGCATGTGATTATCATAAAGTGGGCATGTCTGTAAAGGGGAGACTCGTGGGTACCCATAGAACCCATTTTCATTCACATATCTTGAGATCAGAGGTCAACGGACCCCTTTGAAAATGGCCATGACAGTTTTTCCTCGCCAAAATTTAGTGCAAGTTTGGAGTGTAATTTAGGCTCCTTTTGCTACAACCTAAAAATTGCAAGTTGCGTTAAAGAAATTAGTGGCGTTAAAACAAATTTGCGTTAACTTTGACAGCCCTAGTTGCAACCCATCGATTTAAGAAGATCAGTTTGGTTGGTTGACACGAAAGCCTGCTGTGGCTTTAAATGACTCTACCCTACCTGTGAGATGAGAATATCCCCCAGCTGTGTGATCTGGTAGTTGTTTGGGCTTCCTTCCTCCTGACTTTGGTTTTGGCGCACTTTGAGGCAGTTCAGGAAGTGTTGGTGGAGGGTGAGCATGGTTTCCACCCCAGGGAAGAGACGCTCCAGCCGGGCCTCCTCTATCAGCAGAGACTGCCTCAATTCGTGCACGTAGACGCGGAGGAGGATTTTTAAGGTGCGTACATGGTGCATCTCCGTCTGGATCAACTCTAGGAAATGATAAAGAATACGTCCAGGTTGAAATGTACAGGAAAGTTTATGTGGGCTACAATGACAATAATAGTTTACTCCTTGCTCAACACCGAAGTCAAACGAAGTCATGCAAGTAAATAAAAGTAGTCCACCAGGTTAAAGCTGGAAAAATGTAGGGGAACAACACAATTGCTTGTGTCGTCATACTTATTATCATAGCAGAAGTGTTTACAATCAAAAAGGTCCTCTGAGTTCAAGATAGTATCCATCAACAACATAATTATAGGCACTGTCATCTCTGTTTAAATCACTATGTACTCTGTCACCTTTGATCAAAGATTCATTTTCTTCAACGGGTGATTGACATGAGAAAGTTCAGTCTGCATATAAACACACTTTATAAGATAAGATATCTATTTAAAGACTGAGCTGGTTACCATATATGACGTCCTGTCTCTTAACAGCCTCTTTGTTCAGGGCCTTCAGATAGTTCTGGTCCACCGCCACGCTCCACGACTCCGCCTCCAGGTTCTGGTGGTCGGACTCCAGCTCGCCTCGCAGCACAGCATAATGGGAGTCTGGATGACACATAGAAAGTCACACTAGGATATGTATCACCCAAACAAGGCCCGTGCTTTGTGGTCATACGAGTATGTATCTCAGTGATTCATTACTGGTCATGTACAGGTTATTTTTAATCATTTTGTGGCAAAAATGGTCTTTACGGCGCCAGGTTTTAGTCATGTCACACCAATTCATTATTTAAAAAGATAAAGGAAGGTTCAAGTCGACAAAAAAACTATTGTAGCTGCTTCTAACTGTGGATTTTGTGGTTATACAATAATGCCATTACACATTGATCTCTCTCTCTGTCCATTACTGACAAAAATATGATGAAATAAACAGCACTGATTATTTATATCGTTGTGCTACAGTATTTTATCTATCTTTAATATTTTCAATAACAATGGTTACTATTTCATAATCAGTCATTCTTATTTTTAGGGCTGCCCCCTCTTAAGTTATGTTCACACTATGAGCGACAAAAGCAACAAAACAGCCAAGCATGGCCAGCTACCTTGACACAGAGTCACCGTTGAAGTGTTGCTCAAGCACTTGTTGACAGTGTTATGCCATTAAATAACACCGGGAACTGGCTAACGACATTTTTGTAGACGGAACTAGTGATGCACAGATACCGGATCGGATATCGGGCAGATACTGACTCAAATAGCTGGAACAGATATCGGAGACAATGGGGCCGATCTATTCAATTTAATTTTATGTTTATATACTATATACTATAAATTGAATTCCTGTTTCAGTTTTGACCAATCTGTTGCTGCATTAAAAAAAAGGTTTACACCTGAATTGTAATTCCTGTTAATTTTGAAGATGTTTTACCAAGTTACTGGTGTATAATTTATTATTTTACTAATAAATAACAATTTAATATATTTATATCCAGGGATTTATTTGTTACATTTTGTTTTACAAAGTTAGGAAAGCAATGTTTAAGTAAAGCCTGATGTTGCCTTACACATAACAGAATGATCCCAGTCATTTCCACACAGTGAGGCATACAGAAGGCATATGGAACACAGTGAAACAAAAACATGATTGGTTGATGTTTCACCGCGTCATTGGAGCGCTGAAAAAAGTTGAGACTACTTTATTTGTAGCACATCATGCGTGTCAGGTGTCAATTTGTAGGTTCATATCACCGGCTTTCATTGAAAATTACTTGGAGCCTACTCGCTTGTAGTGTGAACACAACATGAATAGATTAGTTTAGTTGATTAGTCATTTCAATCAATTAGTCGACAAAATCGAGTGGCAAGATGACAGTTGTCAAATCCCAGATCAAAAATATACACGGGAAGTATGCATTCTTAAAAATAGTGGTTTGTAAATTTGGGATACTGAATGAATATACTTTTTTTGTGTAATGTCCCAGTTTGTGTTTTGTTGTAACAAAGGTGCAGGGATCTTTCAGCAGCTTCTCATCCTGCTGACAGTGACCCACTGACCTTCTAGGTTGATGGACTCAGCCAGCGACACCGAGTCATCAGGGGTGAGCTTCAACCGCAGGCCTTCAACCTCATCCATCTGCACGGGACCAGTTCTAGTTGGTATGTGATGAGATGAAGCTCAACAGGTAAAAGTGATGTCAGCGCACAAACATGCAAACACACACACACACTGACGTTTGCAAAGTGATCTTATCTATTTGAAGTGTAACACAACCTTGATGCCAAAAGGAGAAATGCCAGTAAAAACAACAAAAGACATCACATGATAATGAACCTGGAAAAACATGCGACTCTGTTTTCCAGTCAAGAGTCAGCAGCTGAAAAATACAAGCTTTGTCGTTTATAATCAGCTAAATCAGGACGCTGTCGGTTGTTGTGAATGTGGCACAGACACAAATGTAGATCATGGCAATGAATTCTTAAAATCACCAACCTGGGACTTGTGTCGTTGAAAAAGGAGGAACCAGGCTGAGCACTGTGTTTTTTAGGGGTGACGGTCATGCCTGGACAGAGGAAGCAGGGAGGGAGGCCATTGGAGGCTGGGGGAGAAGCACTCTCCCCAGAGCTGAGAGAGAAATAGACTGTGAGTAACAGGAGCAGAAAGATAAATACTGTGTGAGAGACTAAAAGTAAGTTTGGAATAGAAGTGAGGACAAGTGCAGAGGAATGACATTTACATGATGTGTTACAAGAAGGTGTTTTCCTTTGTGTTTTCCCTCTATGTGGATTAATAAAAACTGGCATTTGTCTAAAAATGTCGAGTCACCATGACGGCAAATGTGCAGCAAAATTGTCCTCATTATTATGCCTCTTAACATTTCTATTACATTATAACTAGAGCTGCAACGGTTAATTAAAGCTAATTAAATCTTAAATTTTGGGCTTTGGGAAACATTGATCAACATTTTTTCACCAGTTTCTGATATTTTATAGACCAAAAAACTTTAATAGACTCTTTAATAACTCTTTAATAGATTAATCGAGAAAATAATAGACAGATTAATCGATAATGAAAATGGTCGTTAGTTGCAGCCCTAATTATAACATAACATTCACAAAATATCACTCATAAAAGAGGAGTCTTGTTCCTCAGTGTGTTTTTCCAAGTGTGTCCAGTTCACATCATAAAAACAAAAATAATTAAAAACCAAACAGACAACAAACCTAATCTGAAAACAGACATATTCTTCCCTTTCAGAGCATGCAGCTGTTTTTGATCATCACATTACATTGAAAATCACAGTATTAAGAATATTTCCTGATACCGATATATATCGCAAAATTGTATGTATGTAAAAATCACACATCAAATTTTCAAAGTAATAGCAACACATCAGACAAGATTATTTTAATGTGTAAAACATAACCAAAAATAACTGGTTTTGTTCATGTTTGATTACAATTTTCATTGAATCAATTTTGAAAGATTAACACAATATGATCACATAACCACAATACAATGATAAAAAGTCAATTAAGTGACATGGCCCCACATTAAAAGCAATGAAGATTTCATGGATAAAGAGTTTATTACTCAACGGGAAATGCAAAATCAACATACCTTTATTATGCGTTTCTGAAAGCACTTTGCTGACTCACGAGCCCTCAAACAGACAGGTTATCTTCAAAAGAAAAAAAGCACTGTAAGTAGGGAGAGTATTTCATGGTGCTGAATCCAAACAACAGGCTGCTGCTAAACTAATCTAGCCCTGTGGAGAGGGAACTGGTTTGACAAACTGCAACAGCCCAGATGCAGCTGTCAGACAAAGACACAACAAAAAAAAAAATAGTGCCAGAGAGCCACTGAGCTGTACTAAAAATTACATGATGTATTACAGTGGCACAAGAGCCGTGTGTACATGCATGGACACTTCCTATTTTACTTTAAGAGCTTGTTGACATGCATGTCGTGTAATGTTAAACTACTCAGCATTTCCCTCTTGACTCTGTGATGCACATCTCTGCAGAATGGGGTGTGAGAAGGTTGACAGATGACATAATAATCCTCTGACTGACACATCCTGTCAAATCCTGCTTTGAAATTAAAGTCAATTTAGAGATTAAAGTGATTTCTGTTCTTGATTGACTTTAAATGCCAATCATATCTGTCTGCAACCAAGAATGACTCACCGTGTTTATATATACTTCTGTTTATTGTGTTCAGTGCTCCACAGTTTCCTCGTGACACTGGAAAAAAAACATGAAGGGAAGAAAATCCAGTTACACCAGTGGATTAAAAACGAGAGAGGAAAATGCTGAAAAAAGACTCATTGAACGCTCTTCAGTCAGTCCGATTGAATTTGGAAAGCAGTGTCTGTCCTGGTTTTAGTGACCCTGCTGGCTGTATGTGTGCACATGCTAATGGATCCTTGAGGGTCAATGAGACTGATCAGCTGTCGTGTACAGAGGCCCCTCTACCTGATTCGAAGGCAGCAGTTGCACCACTTGCGGCAAATCAGACAGAAGAAGGAAAACAGCTCTATGATGTGGGTGGTAACATAAATCATACAGAACAAATAAACTTGAACAATGCATGAAATACAGCCACAATTGCTAAAAAGCTAACAGATAAAGTGCAAACTGCATTATAATTGTATCGAAGCAGCAGTTGTTCAAAGTCAGACACACCTAAAACATACACATCACTGTTTGACTAAAGGAACTGCGACAAAAACTCACATTGCAGCTCTGCTGCTAGCCTCTGGCTCACCTGTTTGACACACACCGACACGTCCTGCAGAACGAGAGCAGGCTGCAAACACTGATATCGTGCTGCGCTATAACACCTCACATTCATGCTGCTAGAGGTAGGCGTCATTTGATGCCATTGTTTTTGATTCATTCACTTGATATGGGCAATATGGGCACTGAGAAAAAGACAACAAGTACAAAATGTAGGTACCATTGTCATGCAAGTGGAAGCATTATTTCTTTTTATTTCACTCAGCTGAAGTAGATTGATTTCAAAGATTTTATTGGAATGCAGTCTTTAAAGCTGCAGTGGGTAGAAGTGGAGCAAATATGATTAAAAAAAAAGTTATTTTTATAAAACGGTCACTATATCCTGACAGTAGTGCATGAGATAGGTAATCTGAAAAAAAAAACATGTGCCTTTGTGTCCTCCGGTGTTCCTAATGGCATCTGCAAGATTTTACAGACCGGAGGAAAACAACCAATCAGAGCCAAGCTGGAGCCCAATGTCTCTGAGTCGGCTGTCAAGAAAGTTTGTGACCCGGCAGCCATGTTGAGATCAGTTGAGGGAATATCAAGCACCGCCCACCAGCCGGAGGACACTCATAGCTCATTTCACAGCTAAACAGTACACTACAAGATGTATTTCTGAAAAAAATTTGAGGCGAGAAATAGGCATTAGAGTAACAGAATATTGATTCATATTTGATCAGCGCTGCCTAGTTTGACCATTTGATCGGAGTTTGAGAGTGATTGACAGCTGCCTCCGTTGAATGAACAGCCAATAGCCATGATGAGGTGCAGAAGTCTAGTTTTCTCTCAGAACACTTGAATTACAATATGCTAAAAGGTTATTATGTAAGTTTTGCCCATTGATGCCAAAAACATTCTGCCTACTGCAGGTTTAACCGGTCATATTAAGAGTATTTTCTATACATGATTGTTTACAATTATGAGTACCATATGATACATTTAAGTAGGGCTGCAACGAACAATTACTTTCATTATTGATTAATCTGCAGATAAGATTCTAGATTATTCGATTAATTGTTTGCTCTATAAAATGTCAGAAAATAGTGAAAAATGTCCATCCCAGTTTCTCAAAGTTCAAGGTGATGTCTTTAAATGTCTTGGTTTGTCAGTGCAACACCCAATAATAAATCAGTTTAATATGATATATAACAGGAATTCTCCATATTTGCATGAAAATCACTTACAGGATTAATCAATTATCAAAATAGTTGGTGATTATTTTTCTGTCGATCCACTAATCAATTCATTGACTCATCGTTGCAGCTCTACATTGAAGATCTACAAACGTCCTCAGCATGCGAAAAAAACTTCATAACACCACTTGCTTCAGCACTTTTCCCCAGGCACTTGTATCACATTACTTTCTTTAAAATACTTGTCTCTAAGCATCATAGTATGTTATTAGCCATATTATGGTCGCATGGTTATGCCTCTTGTTGTGAGTGACAGCCACACCTCAAATGATTCACCCGCACTGGGCGGAAAGGGAACAGAGCAGCATGAAATACAGGTCATTCCCTGCGAGAGACAAAACAAGCCCAGCAAGTCTGCCAAGTATCCTGCAGAGGACAGAGAGAGAGCCAGGAGGAAAAACACTGCTGAATGCGGTGTTTGTGGAAAGTAGTTTCACTTAGAAACACATGAGGCATAATCACTTCAACACCACAAAAACAAGATTATTAAAACAAGTGAGAGTTGCTGGTGATCCGTCATGACAAGACGAGTGAAACCAGGCAATCGACGGTTAACAGCCGTGAAACTGTACCCATTGGCCTGAGGAGGCCATAAAGCTGACGGATACAATGAAACCAGTGATCCATGTTGCTCTTGTTCCTAATAAACCCTGGAGGCTATATTTGTTTCACATCATCGCAGAAGTATAATTTGTCAAAAACAGAAACGCAACTGTGAAATTCTTCCTCAAAGCAACAGGTCTGGCTTGCACATCCACCAGCCTTGACACACAGTTTACTCATTAACTTCTAGACACTGTCGGTGTTTTTATCTTTTTAGTGTGGTGTGCTGTAAACGCATGCCAATGTGTTTCTGTCAGTATGAACAGGTGAATCTTACCCTTACCAATGAGTGACGCATGTGTGTATGCAATGCAGTGTGAGCCCCAATTAACCTACAGCACTTCCTAACTGTAAACATATAATATGAGACTGGCAAGAAAATGTAGTCTCTTTAATGACTGATCAGCATTAGGGTCTCTACCCCTCATTCAGGACCATGGCAGGTCACTTACAAACTCTTAGCTTTCTTTCTTTGAGCTCATGTTTGCTGTCCATTTTTGATGAGCATTTTCAAATGTACGCTATACAACGAAATCAGGGCTCAACAATAAGAAGTGCCCGGTGGCAAATAAAATGCCACTTCGGGCTAGTAAATCTAGCAACTCACTCGCATTGTTTTTTCTAGAGCTGATGATGGACGTAGCTAAGGATTGAGCCATCTCGCTTCCTTCACATCTCTGTGGAGAGTTGCACATACGCAGTACCGATCGGGCACTCGTGAGAAAATGGCGGCGGGTAAGGACAAAGTTCATGAGCTGAAGTGCAAGCGAGCATTTTTTAAAATCTAAATTTGAGGAAAACTGTCACAGTATAAAGAAACAGTGGGATCTGCATTTGCATTTATCCCAGTCCCTGTAACATCAAGCATCATAGCACTGCTTTGAGAGAGCACATCTCTTTGCAAATTAAATAAAGTATTGACTGAGTTAATCTTTGCTTGTAAACTATCAATTAAAAGATGATGCAGTGATTTTGAGAATCGATACAGTATCACAAAACATAACATATATAACATACATATATAGCGATACACAATATTTTTTAAATTTTCTTACAACCCTACTCAAGAACGTCTGAAGAGTTTGCTGACATATTGTATCGAAAATAATGGAAACCAATGGCTGCAATGAACAGTAAAAATACTCAAGTTTCTAAAATAAAACAGCATGGTTTGCAGAATGGTTAGCGTTGCTCTAAAGTATGTGACTTAGGGTAAATGGGCAACAATATGCAAAACCCCTGATATGGTATTGGTGTGACATGTTTACTGGTTACTCGAAAGTAATTTAATATACATATGATGTATAGAGTGCAACAGGAATGAGTCCTAAAACCATGGAATGAGTTAGCATTTAAGTACTTCCAGTTCCCCCGTCTGGAAGTCAGTGGGTTTTTGGATAGATGCCTGAAATAAGGTCTGTGGTTAACACAAGCCGTATCGGTTGCTAACAAGTGGTTAAATGATACCACTAAACGTCATCACGGATGCACGGTGGTGCAGTGGTTAGCACTGTCTGCAGGTTCCCACCCGTTTGTCGAGGGAACCCAGGGCGATGCTAACTTCCTGGCTGGCCTACAAAAAACGTCATCCCTGGAGCGCTCTATTACATTTTATAACAGCGGTTCACATGCTTAGGGGGTCAGCATCCCAGATTGAGTCCTATGGTTAGCAGAGAGATTCAAAGTTTGGAATACTTCAACATTATCACTGTATATATTCCATTTAGAGGTCCTGCCGTGCACTACATTCATTACAAGCTATAATGTAGTGCTCACTGAATAAATTATTGTGTAATATTCATTCCTTTAACTGTCAACTGCTAAATGCAGTTGCCCGTGACACAACAGCAGGGTTTGATTTGTTTTTGACCCAATCCTAACATAGTTCTGGTGGTGTAGATGCAGACATATTAGGCTTTATATTAATACTTTTAGAATATGCCATTTACTTCCAGCCAACTACAGTCATTTTTTGGGACAGTATGTAACAAAATCAGTTTAACTTCAGCAAGCACAGATAGATAGTTTCCCTGCTTTCATTTCTTACATAAAAGCTAATCTGCCTTTAGTAATAATAATAATAATAATAATAATAATAATAATAATAATAATAATAATAATAATAATAATCTTTATTTGTGTAGCACCTTTCTAAACATAGTTTCAAAGTGCTTGCACAGATACAATGAAATACAGACAAAATAAAAACAACAATAAAAGAACAAAACAAAGAAAACTAAAACCCGTAACCAGTGGTATCAAAACAATAAGTTACTGCACATAAGCCAAAAGAGGACAATATAAGGTGTGGGAAAAGTTGCCCCAAGCTGTTGCCTTAGGGAGTTAAAAAAGCCTTTTTATAAAAATAGGTTTTTAAAAGAGATTTAAAATTGGTAGTAGAGCTAGCTAACCTGAGGTCCTGAGGAAGGCTGTTCCACAGTCTAGAGGCATTGATGGCAAAGGCCCTGTCACCCTTAGTCACCAGCCTAGACCTGGGTACAACCAGTAGAGCCAAGTCAGAGGACCTCAGGTTACACTGTGGCACATAGGGCGTAAGGAGCTCAGTGATGCAGCTTGGTGCCAAACCATGCAGAGCTTTAAAAGTTAATAATAAAATCAATTCTAAATTTGACAGGCAACCAGTGAAGTGCAGCTATTGTGTAACAGTGATTACACTCCTACCTGACATCTCGACTACTGCCAATGCTCACACTTCAAACCCTCTCAAGTCTCCATGGTTATATCATAACGCTCTATTTATTGTGAAATATCATCACCTGACACACCAAATGGAAAAACTACCAGGACTTTTAATGGTTCCCTCAAAACATGTCGTAAAAAACACATATTAATCTCTCATTTGGGGAGTTTGGCAGCAGTTAACTATAGAAAAGAGAGTATGATTGACATTAGCGTCAGGGTTTAGTGTTATCCAGAAGAATGTGAGTTAATGTGAGGAAGGTGCTACAGTAGGTGAGAGTCACACACCTGGATTCAGAACATTAAAACACTGAAATAAAAGTGTCGAATAACAGAAAGTGAAAGAGATAAAACAAACAGGTGTCAAGTCAAGAGTGGAGACAGCAGAGGCAGCAGGTGGCTACTGATTAAAGCTACCTAGCGTTAGCATTAGCTGCATGTATCCCAATGGTCCCAACGGCTGCTACTGGTTAGCAACGGAGAACGCTTCTTTAACCGACAACAGCGACGGTTAATGGCACGACACCGACCAAAAACTAACTTTAAAGAAGGAAAAAAAGTTTTGAATAAGAGGTCACCGCTTTGGAAACAACTCGTGTTTTCATGGTTTTATAAAGTTAACGTCAACATTAGGCTATGTATGTTAACGTTACTGTGTTTAACATTATATCCAACGGCCGTTTATCAACCGTTAATTTAACTACTAACTGACACGAACAATGAAACAACAAAGCTTCCTCTCACCAGGTGTGGAAGACAAGCAGCAACTTCTTTCTGTTTATTTCCAGGCGAAGACGAGAGAGGAACCGAGGGAATAACTATCTCTCAACTCCTCTTCCACCAGAGAGGCGGAGAGGATGTCTGAGGAGGAACAAGTGCACACATAGAGCAGCCTGCTGTCTGGAGGAGGAGGAGGTGTTTAAGAAGAGATGCCAGCCTCCTCTGGATGAGCCCTCCTTCCTCTCTAAGCATTGTGGGAAAGCTTTAATTCACTGCAACACATTCCACAAGTTCATCCAACAAGACTGACTGCTCCTCCTGCAGACTAATGATGAGGTGTGCTCCTGCATGCTCTGCTGGCATTTTACATTAGATAGATAGAGATTTCCCTGTTTCCTTTTATTTACTTCATGGTTGTTGTTGTTTTTTTGTTTTTTTTACATCTATCCTTTGATATTGCAATATGTTTTATTCTTGTTTTATCAAGTCTGCCTTGACGTACTCTTTTATCAGCTGGTATGGGTTGCTTACCCTCAAAAACAGGAACAGGTTGAAAAAAGTTAAAAAAATTGCAGGCACCACCCTGAATGACTTGACTCCTCTATTCCAAAGTAGGACCTTGAAGAAGGCTCAGTCAGTCCTAGCTGATCCTATTGACATCCCCTGTCCATTGAGTTCAGGTTGCTCCCGTCAGGCCGCAGATACAGTTTGCCTAAACTTAGGACCAATAGGCTCAGAAATGCTTTTGTTTTGACTGCCATTGGTTTCCTAAACAATGCCCTGTAATGTTGAATGTTGTAAGCTTTTGTATTTATTGCCTTTAATAGGCTATGTATTGTGTTTATTGTATTTGTTTGATGACTGTGTGGTACTGCTGACTGTATAACAAATTGCCCCTAGGAGATAATAAAGTTTTCCTTGACCTTGACCTTGATTGTTATTGTTTTTTATTTGTTTGTTTTATTGACACAACAAACATTAATTACTTCTTTATTGTTTTATTCCATTTACATGCATGTTCTTTTTAAATATCTATATATTGTAATTTGCTTAATGAATTGTATATATGTGTGTATATATATATATGTATTTATATATGTTTTTGTTTTTATTTGTTCTCTTTTTAATTTTTATTTATTATTGAATTGACGCTTTGACAATATTTGTTCACCTGACATGTCAGTCATGCCAATAAGGCAAATTTAATTGAATTAAATTGATTTCCCTGTAAGAAACACCACGTTCATTAGGATGGAAACCAGTTGGTCTGAAAACTGAGATGCTTTTTATTTTGGCAAAAATAAACCTTTCTCTTTGTTGGCAACTACAGAGAATGCAGGTATAGGAGCTCAGGTAAGATTTGTCACAGAGTATTTCTTGTCATTTTCACCAACTAAGTCAGTTTTATAGCTACTACTATCAGAGTATGTGAAAATAATTAATTAGCAGGTAGTTTATTACATACCTGGATTGTATTGTACTATGATAATGACTTTTAACTCCCTCACTTTGATTCAGGGTGTAAAAAAGTGCATCAGAAGGAATATTGACAGCAGAGGTGCTCAGGAAGAGAAAGTTACTATACTAAATATATAATATAATATAATATAATATATAATATAATACATATAATAATAATATAATATAATATAATACAATATAATATAATTCAATAAACCTTGAAGTTGAAGTGCAGTTGTTTTCATCCATTTCTTATTTATGAGGCAGGAATCTGGCAGGTCAAACTCGTCCACCAAAACGCCATCCTTGTTTGTCTTGATATCATTGCTGTGAGCATATTTTGTCAACTATTTCCAATGTTGAGAATGAACTTTCAATTTTGAATTCAACATGAACGAGAAGTCCTTAAAGTGCTCAGAAAAGTAGTATAGTATAGTATAATTCCATATCAACTGGCTGACTGCCTGCTGAGGGAAGATTGTGTGATACAATTGAAAGTGTGATAAGAATGTTTTGTCAACCCAAATCACTACACTTTGACAGACTTGTTGTGCCTACTTCACTTAATATGTTAACATACTTTGCATTTAGTGATCCCCAGACAGACTGAGATGTGGAAATGAGGCCCTGACTTTACTTGGACTGCACTGGGCAGGTGAAACCAGGACCATAGCCAAGAGTATTAGAAACACAGAGGTCACATTTTTTGTCTGAAAACAATACTCCCTATGCCCCTAAGTACACTGAAAGAGTTATTGGTCTCTAATGCAAGAGATGTGGGACAAAATCCGGACCTCATTCACAAAAAGGGCATTTTTTAAGTTTCAAAGGTAATATGAGGCTTCGTCAGTCTGAGTTAGCCAAATTAAATGTTAGGTTTTTTTAGTACAAAATGTCCTGCATTGCAGTTCAGCCAGAAAAAAACTATCCAGGAAAACACAATGAGGACGTTATTTCCCACGATTCATTTCAGACTGCTGAAGCCTCACATTAACTTCAGATGAACAAACTGAACGAGGACTGTGGATTTTTGTCCCCATCACATACGTTGGAGTCACGTTAGAAAACTAACATTGCTCTCATACCTAATACCCCTGTAGACACACCTGTATTTTGTATCTTGTGGATGTATTTGTGGACATATTTTTGTGTTTTCTTTTCTTTTTCTAAGTTAACTCTTTTTGTTTTTAGCATATCCAGTACATGTGCATATACAGTATACAGTATACAGTATATATATATATATATGTGTGTTATTGTGATGTCCATGTCAAATAAAATAAAATAAAAGGGATATTTTCACAGCTAGTAAGAAGAGGAGGAATAATACTGCGACCAATAACTCAATTTACATATGGGCATTCAGAGTATTGTATTAAAATGTGAACTTATTCTGTATTTATAAGAGATTCTAAGTGGGTCACAATCCTTTTAGTGATTATACCTGAATGACTTCATCTACACTCCCTTTACAGGATAGTGTTGAAACTATTTACCTTGAAAGCTTGTTTATCTTTTGCATCTGGCTTTGTATATATTCAATATTGTGCAGAAATAAAAACTTCCAATATTGTCCAGCAGGTGGCATCATTGCACTAAACCTAATACAATACAGCCTGAACAGTGGCACAGCCAGCCAGCATTTTAACCAATTACAGATTATACCCTCATCACTGCACTTAGCATTTAGTAAATGCTAAGTGCATTTAGCATTTAGTAAATGCTTTTGATTAATGCTCGACAGTTACTAACGACTATTTTTATTGTTAATTAATCTGTCAATTATTTTCTCGATTAATCAATTAGTTGTTTGGTTTATAAAATGTCAGAAAATGGTGAAAAATGTGGATCAGTGTTTTCCAAAGCTCAAGATGACGTCCTCAAATGTCTTGTTTTGTCCACAACTCAAACATAATCAGTTTACCGTCATAGAGGAGTAAAGAAACCAGAAAATATTAATAATATTTTTAATATAATTAATATTAATAATACATTTAAGAAGCTGGAATCAGAGAATTTTGACCTTTTTTGCTTAGAAAATTACTCAAACCAATTAATCGATAATCAAAATAGTTGGCGATTACATAGATGCATTTTAATGCATGTAGACTCTTATTTTATCTTAGCTGTATTTGTGTTTTTAGGTCTTTATCATATTTATTATGATTGAAATTCTGGAAAAGTTTATTTAGAATTTAATGTTATTCTCATCATGTGTAAAATATCAGTATGTAAAAAAGTTAAATATCCTGCTTATCAAAATTCTAAAATAACCAAATTTGAGGGATCATTGCATTTGATGGTGTTGTGTTGAGTGGTTATGTGAAAAAGGATTTCTCTTTTATCCACAAATATCATGAGGGCTGCCCCCTCTCAGTCGATTAGTCGACTATTCAGTTGTTTTGGTCTTAGTCGACTAAGATTTATTTAGTCGATTAGTCGTTTTTTCATGCTGAATGACTCATTACCAAGAAACTTATGAGCACATTTAAAGATTTAAAGTGGTGCTTTTGTGTGATTCTTTGTGGAGAAACTCACTATTACAGATCTGTCGATTAAATCAACTAATTGATTAGTCGACAAAATAGTTTCACTGTTGTCCAGCAGGAGGCATCATTGCACTAAACCTAATACATTACAGCCTGAACAGTGGCACAGCAAGCCAGCATTATAACCAATTACAGATTATACCCTCATCACTGCACTTAGCATTTAGTAAATGCTTTTGATTAATGCCTGATGTAAAATGTCACTGTAAAATTAATGTAAAAGTCACTACTATTAGTGTATATATTGGGCAGACATACACATGGAACATTTCTGTAGATAAACTTTTCATAGGCTTCATTTTAATGTAGCTAGGCTCTTATTTTTCTTAGTTGTAATTGTGTTTTTAGTTGTTTTTT
>CAKAOI010029018.1:0-43712 GCA_916701655.1 Sebastiscus albofasciatus | reverse complement strand
TTATGTTACAGGTCATTATCAAAATATTGTCATCAAAATTTAGAGGCTGATTCGATGAAGAACTTTGTGCTCTTGTAAACACCGTTCTGTGCCAGTAAACAATTTAATAATAAACACATCGGTTGTACAGATGTGAATGGTGATGACGCGGCAAAAAAAAAAGTGACACCCACAAAGCATCGCAAACAAGACAGGTCCGTGTTTTTAGATGGGCCGGGTGTCCGCCCCGGTTGACAGTCGCGCCGGTGTCCGTCCCTTCCTGCAGGGAGAGAGAGGGCACAGTGACCGCTAAGCAAGTCCATTTACCATTTGACTCCTGCTGTATTTTGCTGTGTTGAATGGCATTGGGTTGACATCACTGAGGGCTGCTTTCCACAGTATTGTGAGTCAGAGCGCACTCTGCTGTACAAACTATGTCATGACACCATTTCTGAATTCCACAAGAATCTTTTCCTGCATTATATTCTCCTAAATGAAAAAGTTTTCATATCAGTGCAAATCAGACAACATGTACGCCGATACCGATATATCTGTGATAGGCCAAGATATGCCAATATGGAAAAAATTTAATTTTAAATTCAATGACCTTTCAAGGTTTTTCATGACCGTTCAAACCCTGGAAATTGATTCCTGTCCAGCTTTCCCCCTTCTCAACCCCCGTACGCCTTTACTCCAGGTCATCGGAAAGAGCAGCGAGAAGTCAGACGACAGCGCCATAGATGAGAAGTACCTCATCGCAACCTCCGAGCAGCCCATCGCAGCCTTCCTGAGGGACGAGTGGCTCAAACCCGAGGACCTGCCAGTCCGCTACGCCGGCTTCTCCACCTGCTTCAGACAGGAAGTGGGCTCCCACGGCCGGGACACCCGCGGGATCTTCAGGGTGCACCAGTTTGAGAAGGTCAGTTGTGGGTGGAAAGCAGCAGTGGTTTATACTTGTCAGTGAAATACAACATTCAAATAAATAAATGGCCACACTTTGTTATAACTTATCTATTAATCAGATTAATGAAGTTATTAAAAATTGGGTTAGGTTAGGGTTTTGGGGTACATAATTGATTTACCTTTTTTGTTTTGTAGATTGAGCAGTTCGTCTATGCCTCCCCACATGACGGCAAATCATGGGAGATGATGGATGAGATGATCGGGACGGCAGAAGAGTTCTACCAGTCACTGGGAATTCCTTATCGCATCGTCAACATCGTCTCAGGTAGGTCGGACACAAGCTAATGCCGGTTACACACTACACAAGCCGATTTTAGACCTGATTCCCTCCCCCGACAATGGTCAGCAAAGCCCCGATTTTTTTTTTTTTATGGTTCTAGAGGTTATCTTTCCAGATATTCCTGTGGTGTGAGGTATGTTAAGAGTTTTTTTTACATCCCCCGATCGGCACGGAAGACCATCCTTACTGCACCGATCTCAAATCATAAATATTAAACATGTTCAATATTTACGATCGGATATCCTGTTGTGTGTGGGGGAACCCCGAGGACAGCCAAGGACAGCCGGTGACACAGTCACGCGGGAATGAACGATAGCCAATTGAGAAACAAGCTGACTGAAGAAGGAAGGACAACAACCGCCGTCATTGGGGCCGAGGCTAACGCACGAGCTAATGCAAAACGCATAAAGTAGTAGTAACATGGAGCTCAGAAATGGAGGACCAACTTGTTGATTTGTGGCAACAATGCAAGTGTTTATTTAACGTGTCCCCATGACTTCATCCATCCATCCTTTGTGAATGTTTAGTACAAAGTTGTGCAACACGGCTAATTCTTCCTGCCCGTCGTCTGCCATGTTTGTTTACACTAAAGTCACGCTTGATCGTGAGAGATTTTGCGAGATTTCCGTGTTTTTTTTTTTAGTCTGGACTCTTGTTGTTCATGAATGAATCTGTTAGTGTGTGGTGTGCTGCTTTGGCTAAATCGTTGCTCTCCACACACCACAGGAACAAAACTGTTAAATTTAACATAACGTATTATTTTCATCATTATTATTATTATATGATAGTAAATTGAATCTCTTTGAGTTTTGGACCGTCGGTTGGACAAAATGAGAAAATGTAAGACGTCACTTTGGGCTTTAGAGAAGCATGATGGGCATTATTCACAATTTTCTGACATTTTAGAAACCAAGTGATTAGTCAATTAATGGAGAAAATAATCAGCGGTTGAATCAATAATGCAATAACTTTTAATGGCTCTATGTTAGGGATGTGCATTTCAAACAAAATTACTATTCAATAATCACTGGGAACTAGTCGAATGTTTTTCGAAAAACGCAAATACCGACGCAAATATCGTTTCCATTTTCTATTTTTGAATGATTAATTGAAAAATGAAAAGTCATTAACCATCCTTTCTCTATATACAGTTGGGTCTCTGGTTTTTCCGGTCCGGTCCAGTGTACGAGCTTAAACCGGTTTGGATTTTATGCAAGCCGGTTGAACCGGCATTTGTCATTATGATGCGTCCTGGGAAATAAAAAAGTAGCCTACATCAGCAACCTGTGCCGACAGTGTCACGACACTAAATCCAACTTGTATTGCATTAGTAATGTAAACGGCTCTTCACACAAAGCATCCAGTTGAACATCAGCCAAAGCGGTTTATTATGGGGTTTTTTATAAGCGTCTTAATGGAGCCACTAGTGTCTGACAGGCCATGCCGCAGTGCGTAATTTAACTACTTGCTACTGTACTGTATGTCGTCATAGGTGCCCTAAATCATGCAGCCAGTAAGAAGCTAGATCTGGAGGCCTGGTTTCCTGGCTCTAGTGCCTTCAGAGAGCTGGTCTCCTGCTCAAACTGCACCGACTACCAGGCCAGGCGCCTCCGCATCCGCTTCGGACAGACCAAGAAGATGATGGACAAGGTGAGCGCTCCGTTCAAACGCTGCCGCGCAGCCCTGACGCAGATCTGTTCTGTAGTCGCACCTGTGGCTGTAGTCGGGCAGCTAATTTAATTCCAGAATACGCTAGAGGTTTTAATCTCTTCTGTGGCTGCATACTCTAAACACACTTCCTCTCTCTGTATGTTACGCAGGCCGAGTTCGTGCACATGCTGAACGCAACCATGTGTGCCACCACTCGTGTGATATGCGCCATCCTGGAGAGTTACCAAACCGAAGAAGGCATCGTTATTCCAGATGTGCTCAAGCAGTTCATGCCTCCTGGTAAGCTGCGCTGAATGGTTACATTATCTGGTGTGTGTTCATTCAAAACGATAAATAGATGCTAATGAAGAAATACAGGCCAAAGTGAATAATTAGGAGGAAGTTGTTTTACAAAGTACATAATTCTGGTGGAATTTTAGACCTAAAGGTGAGTACATGTAAATATTTGACTCTAAAATAAACTCGGCAGAGTTGCTGAATTGATTTCAGACGTGTAAACTGTGGTTGAGACGAACAAATGTCTTCACCTAATAGTGAAAAGTGATGTAATCATGTGAGAAAAAAATCATTTGACTACAAAAGAGGTATTTTTGATAAATGCTGAATCAATCATCATTGTAACCTTTGTCACCTTCGTGTTTATGCCGATTGTTTGTTGATTGCAAATACACTGTCTTTAGCAGTGTGGCGCAACTCTCTTCAGCAAAGGAATGTCTCTACTTTGAAATAGATGAAATACCTGTAATGCTGTACGTAGCAGTTTGTACAGAAATAACAGTGACATCGGGTTGTTCGTCTGTCCGTACCATTCTTGTGAACGTAATATCTGTCAAAGAGAGGGTCACTGTGACCTCACAAAACACGTCTTTGGCCATAACTCAAGAATTCACATGCTAATTATGACAATTTCACACAAATGTTTAATAGGAAAAATGATGAAGTGACGACATTTTGGATAGACATGGACGTAAACTGCAACATGCTCTACCGTGAGGCGGTAATTCTAGCTGGAAATGCGCCTATTTGCTTTCTTGCCAAGAAATAGATGACAAGATGAATACCACTCTCATGTCTGTACGCTAACTATGATGCCACTGCCACCTAGCTTAGCTTACCTTAGCTTAGCATAAAACAAACAGCTAACCTGGCTCCGTCCAAAGTTTAAAAAAAAAATCCACCCACCAGCACCTCTTAATTTGACTAATCAACAAGTTATATACTGAACATGTTTGTTTATTCCGCACGCAAATAGAAATGAGAAGCAGCCGTCTTTGTGCTAAGCTAAGCTAAGCTAAGCTAAGCTAACTGGCTGCTGGCTGTAGCTTCATACTCAGTGAGGTGTTGAGGGGTACCCATCTTCTCATCTAAACTAAAGAAAGCAAATTGTATTTCCAAAATGTTGAACTATTCCTTGAAGCACTGTCACAGTTAAATAGTTTTAGCGGTGTTTGTTTGTTTTTATTCTAGGCGTGTAAAAAAACAGCGGAAAAAAATGGAATATCGCGATATTATGTTTTGTGATACTGCATTGATTCTCAAAAACACTGAATCGAATCGATTTTTAATTAATAGTTTACAGTTAAGTCAATATTTAATTTAATTTGCAAAGAGATATGCCCTCTCAGTGTATGTGCTTTCTGAAATGAATGCTCTGATGTTGGATGTTACAGAGGCTGTAGTAAATACAAATGTAGATCCCACTGTTCTGATTGCATAAAAAAAATTCAACTTTATTACTCAGATTTTATGCATATGGCGGTGTGTTTTTAATATGACAGTTTTGCTAAAATTGAATTTAAAAAATCTCAATATATTACCTTAACTTACAGTATCGCGATATATTGAATCGTAACCCCTGTATCGTGATACGTATCGTATCGCCAGATTCTTGCCAATACACAGCCCTATTTTATTTATTTGTGTATTTGTGTGAGGGCTTAAATGTATTATGTTTTTTCACCTACAGGTCTGACAGAGATCATTAAGTTCGTTAAGCCCGCTCCTATTGATCAGGAGATGTCCAAGAAAGCAAAGAAACAGGACGGAGGGAAGAAGAAGGGAGGCCAGAACCTGCCCAACGCCATGGAGACCATGTCAGTCAACGACTCGTAGACTCCGCTACACGACTATCGTGTCGCTTCACCAACCACACAGATAGACACTGATGGAATAGAGCCTTGTGTGTTTTGCTTTTGGAAAATAGGGGGAAAAAAGGGCCTCTCAGAGTCAGCACTTACTGTTATCCTTATCATGAAGACTAGCTCTATCTCATGTGTGTCTATCTGAATGGATGGTATCGCTCATCTCAGCTCGTTCACACGAAGCACGCTGAAAAAGGGATCTCTCTCTGTGCTTTTACCTGCATCTACAGCTCACTTCAGAGTCCTCTGACCGCCCGTCTGTCCGTCCCTTTTCTCACATCTAAAACAAACAGATATGAGCATGGTGATGTATTCAGAATCAGCAGCTAAATTTCTGGCTTTATTTTCATGGCAGTAAGTTTCGGTGACTGGTGTGTGTAGTGAAGATTTGGGATCTGTAATTGGCATTGAAAGGTATGGGGGGTTATTTTTGTACAACTGATCAGCAACTGAAATCTTCATTCATCTGCTTTGTTGAGAACAAAACCTGCATTTCCTGTAAAACATGGTTGATTACTTTATGTCTGAGGTGTGTGTGTAAAGTTGATCTAACTTCTATAATTCAGAAATCAATCTCAATCTCAGTCTGTTTTAGGCTACCCATCATCGATCATCATCTTCGACCATCATTGCGTGACGACCATTATGCTTTTCACTGGCTTATAATTGACACATTGACATATGAACTCGCTAATGCAAAGATATATATATACAGTGTATGATTGAGCATTGATAAAAGTGGCACTCACTTTAAACATTAAATACAGTTGATATGGAAGTTATTTTGTTGTGTTTTTTTTCTCCCCAGTTAATCCATAGTACATGTCTTAAAGTTTTAAAACTGTGTAGCATGTGTAAATTCAATCAATTACTTGAATCTGTACATAAGAAAGAACACTAAAATCCATGAGTCCAGTCACAGTATAAGAGGGAACTTTCTAATAACATTATCCTGTGAATTCATACAATTTTAACATAGAAATCTGTTTCTCAAAGCATCTGGTGACAAGAAATAACAGATTAGCATAGTAAATTAGCATAAAATAGCCTTATTTTGGCAACATTAACAAATGCTGTCTCCAGTCAAAGACCATGGTATCAGTGGGAACTCACCATAACCATGTTTTCATTTAAATTCATACAAATCTGGACATTTTTAATGTCAGAATAGGCTTCTTAAAGCATCTGGCAAGACAGTGTAACATAAAAAAGAACCCTACATTGAACAGATGCAGTCACCGTATCAGCGGGAACTCACCAAAAAAAACCTGTTACCCTTTAAATTCATGCCATCCTGAACTAGTGTAATTTAGAACTTTGTTTCTTGGACCATTTAGCGAGAAATGACAGCTTAGCCTTAAACCTGCAGCAGGCAGTATATTTTTTGGCATCATTGGGCAAAAAATCCATAATAACCTTTCAGCATATTGTAATTCAAGTGTTCTGAGAGAAAACTAGACTTCTGCACCTCCTCATGGCTCTGTTTTCAGGCTTTAGAAAATCTAGCCCATGACAGGAGACTTTGACCAATCACAGGTCATTTCAGAGAGAGAGCGTTCCTATTGGCTGTTCGTTCAACAGAGGCAGCAGTCAATCACTTGCTTTCTCATTTTACAGCTTAACAGTACACTACAAGATGTTTCTGAAAACATTTTATGCAAAAAAAATAGGCATTCAAGTAACAGAATATTGATTCATATTTGATCAGCGCCGCCTAGTTGGACCGTTTGATCGGTGTTTGTGAGTGATTGACAGTCGGCTCTCAGAGACGGCAAGGCTCCGGGTCGGCTCTGATTGGTTGTTTTCTTCAGGTCTGTGAAATCTTGCAGATGCCATAGAGAGGCGAAGTCCCGCCCCTTACGATGGACCACCATGGGACCTTATTTTGGAAAAAGATATGAATGGTAGTCAACAGAGAGAGACAAATATTTTTTGATCCCGTTTGAATTGCACAATGAATTACACATATGATGTTTGTCAATTTAAAAGATAATTTTGCAAGTCAAGGAAGTTGCGGTTTGTTGTAAAGATACATAATAAGAAAGACTACACACCCAAAAGTTGCGTAGTGACGTCTCTCTCTCTTTGAAGCTACAGTGCCTGTGTGTTTCGTACTGGGATATACTCACACCAGCATTTTTTTCAGATTACCCGTCTCATGCACTCCTGTCTGCATATAGTGACCGTTTTATAAAAATAACTTTTTTTAATCATATTTGCTCCAATTCTACCCACTGCAGCTATAAGTCAAAAAGTCTAAAAATCAACTTAAGGACTCTTGAACATGCTGTTACATTTAGGACACTAAAGTGATTTTACATTTTCACATCCATGTGCGATCAGACGTATCAGTGACATATCTAGGCACCGCTGATATCTGATAAAGAGCAATAAGGAAGACACGACGGTTACTCATTAACTCCAATAGACTTTACACACATCCGTTAGCAAAGCCATAAGAAGCCGATTCACTCTGGATAAAGTACACAGGTAAGATCAATTTACAGTATTTCTTTAATAATTCAAATGTATGTACCCCTGATATCTGTCTAATTTTTCATCTTTACGTCAGCCTGTAGGTTTTAGTTTGGCACCAGATGTGTTAAAATGAGTGACATTGAGGACGACAATGAGATCTGCTTTCCAGTAAAGGTAATACTGATTTTTGATGACTGAAAATCTCTTTCTTAATGTGGAAAATAAAGTTCAAGGTGAGATACTTGTGATTAATAATGGTAGTTGAACAATAGTGTGTGCTTGGTTTCATTTGTCTCTGTTTGTCGTGTCATGAACTGGACTTCTGATATATACTGTATGTACGGCAGTAAAGAACAGCAGCTTTTCTTAATGTGACATTAATTGGATATTCAACCTTGTTTAAAACACCATTTCCCACTTTGCTTCATGTGTATTTCTTTCTCTAAACTATAGTTTCTGGGCCGAGTTGAGGTGGTCCGCCCTGATGGACTACAGATCCTGTCTGAAGCAGCTGAGAGTCTAAAGGTCAGCAACTACCACCCACATCCCATTTTAATTGCTGTTATTTGCATAGACACATAGACGCCGCATTGACTCCTGGATCGTACGTCAACGTGGACGCCATATTGGACAGGGCAAGACTGACCCGTAAACATATACAAGTGAATGGGGAGGCTGCTGTTTTTCTGGATAAAAAGCATTATAACATCTACATTTCTCAACCGATTTTCCTGAGTCGTTTTATATTCAAACGTTTATGATCTACGAGGAGTAACGTTAACGTTACAATTTTATTTTATTTTCCCAAAGATTTTGGTGAAAAACTGTTATATACTTTAATGTCGCTGCTTCTGGTTCATGGATCACTGTCCTTCCATATGGTGGGATTCAATCAATTATTAGGTAATAATTAAAAACTAGTACTATCATATCACATTTTCCTTTACGCATTTTTCACATTATCAACCGTTCAAGTTAATGTTACATCTTTACAAAACGTTTGCTTCCGTAACATCAGATAAGAGCTAGCTAACGTCCGTTATTGTTAGCTAATCGATATAAGTTAATGTTAGCTTATTGATCATATCTGACATGATATTGTGTTTAAAACATGAAATGTACGATACGTATTAAAAACGATGTGTGTCTAATATTACAAACAATAAAACTGATGGCATGTCTTGGTTAACAATTATGCTATGAGATTATTTAGTTTTTTATAATTGCTGTATTATCACCATTATTTTAATAAATTCAGATCATAACTAACATTGTTATACTAATATTTATAGTTACCATTATTTATTTATGTACTACTATTTCCCTGTTATTCTGATTGCTCGTATTAGTGAGTACATAATAGTAATTGCAGTAGCAGTGTTAGAGGTAGCCTATAGACTGAAAGCATGATCGCTAAAATGAAGGAAGACATTTCATTGTACATTAAATTATATTATATTATATTATACAGGGACCACTCTACAAGTATTAACCTTAAACAAGGAAAATAAGCCAAAGCCATACTTGACAAATGTGAGTTTTAACAATTCCTTATGATAAATGAATTATTTTCTATTGCGTAAGTATTTCAGACACACTCCTCTCCTGAGCGTCCAGCAGCGATTATAGCTTAACTATCGAGATTCTAAGTAACTGTAGACAAAACTTTATTTTTCTACTCCAGCCCATAAACCCTTGAATATAATAATGACTCATTGAAATCGGTTGAGAAATGCAGTGTATAGTTATAGTGCTTTTTATCCAGAAAAATGTCAGCTCCCCCATTCACTTGTATAGGGTAACAGGCCAGTCTTGCCTGGTCCAATATGGCGCCCACGTTGATGTATTGCTGCAACGGGCTGAAGCGTCCAATGCGGCATCTATGTATATATATATAAATATATATGGTTATTCCCCCTTACAGGGAAACAGAATTTCCATTTATATCATTTTCATGTTGATGTTTACGTAACTTTCTGACTTGGATGCACATCAGTACACTTGTATTCTAGTAGGAAACCAAGTTTATAACCACTATAGGAGCTCTATATGAACTCCTTAACTAAATATGTTGGCTTTAAAGATGCAGTAACAAACATGGCATGTAAATCGATCCCCTCTCATCCCTAGACACCAGATAAATACTCCTCAGAAAAGGTAGCGAAGAAGAGCAAAGTCCATGTCTTCCTGTCTCTGAGTGGGATAGACATATTGGAAAACAAAACCAAGGTCTGTGACGAATGTGTATTATTTACCACCAGTCCAAGGATACAAAATATGGGATTACTTGCTTTCTTTGTCCTTGAATTATTACTTTTAACCTTCTTGTTGTCTTTCCTACACTCAGTTTTTGTTGTACTCGTGCCCTCTGTCCACCATTTCCTTCTGTGCCGTCCTGCCATCTTCACCCAAAGTCTTTGGATTTGTGGCTAAACACCCTGCAGCAGACATGAACCACTGTTATCTGTTCCAGAGCAAGAAGTTTGTGAGTATTCCCAGTACAACCCAACAGCTATGCATTCCCTACAGGAACAATTCGGTGGCTTATCGTTGTTGTTTCAGCAGGAGATCACTCATATTAATATTATATTTCCTAAACACTTTTCAGTCTCACGTGCTGGTCTCAGTTATCGGGGATGCCTTCCGAGCTTCAAAAAAGGAGGAGAGCGTCAGGGGAGGAAGAGACCTGATAGTGGAGGCCCTCAGACACAAGGTTAGTTCTACTTTGTATTTTACATTACTGTCAGAGCTGGGGTCACAATTTATTTTCATTCCTTGGTTCTCAGTTTACCTTAATGGTAAAATGGTGACAACTCCTACGGAATGTTTTCTTCAGTCGTGCATGTTTTAACAGTCACCACATCTCATTTCTTTCTTTTTCTTTCAGAATAAAATGCTGCAAAGAGAGAACGCTGAGCTGAGGAGGGGGCTTGCAGGACAGACTAACCGAATCTAATGCTACTAATGTATTCTGTTGCACTTATATGCACACGCACACCACAACACTCAAGGAAGGATGTCAATGAATGCTGGAGTTGAAAAACAACACTTTATTTAACATATCATTATTAGTAGTAGTATTAATAGCAATAATGATAGTAATAATAAGAAGAATAAACTTCCTGATGATGTGTTGTTACTCTTTGCATATTGAATTAATTCATAGTTTTCAGTCACGTGACTGGCGCAGAGCCTGGTGGGCAAAACACTGTTCCAACATGGTGGCTAACACTGGGAACTCCATAGAGCTACAGAAAATCTTTATTTTTTACAACCCACAAGTGTTTGGAACGCCTCTCAATTGAGGAAAAACAAAGATATATATATATATATATATATATATATATATATATATATATAGACGGTTTCATGTATACAAACATTACAGGGTGCGTGCGCATTCAGAGGGCAAAACTGCTTTAGCAGCCGTTGTAATCAACTTGTACATTCTTGTTAACTATACTAGATCCCTGCAGAGTCCGACCACCAGATACCATTATCATAAGAGGTATTAGTATGAGATTTGTTTATTATTATCACCTGTTATCAAATGGGTAGTGTTAGATCAGACATAAGTGTGATTTGACTTGGGGGACGAGAGTCTGTTTGGTTGACACTCCGGTTTGAGTTCAAGTTACGTGAGCCCCTCTTGATTGGCCGTCGCCAGACACTTTTCCCTTAGCCATTCCTCAACAGGTATAATGTTAATATAAAACTGACTTTGACTTTGGTTTTGTTATTAGTACCAGTCACACAGCAGCTCTTTGTATGTCGTGCAGTTAGTACAGCGCAACAAGTACCAGAGCTCCGCAAGGACATTTAAGAAAATGCAAATTTTACGTTGGAAGTGAGTTAGCATTTGAGCACTTCCGGTTCCCTCGTCTGGAAGTCAATGGGTTTTTTTGAATAGGTTTTTAGTTAGATGCCTGAAATAAGGTCTGTGGTTAACACAAGCTTAAGAGATTTTAACGTTTTGTTCCATGATATAAAATATGTCAGTAAATACGCCACTCGTGAATTTTGAAGCTTTTACGTGTCTTAAAAAAGATGGTTGCTAACAAATGGCTATATGAGACTACTAAACGTCATCACGCCGACTCGTCCTCCTTTACAGCCTTGTTGTGTGTACTCGCACTCATGCGACTGTGGTGTAATTCGATTATAGTGTAACGTTAGCTTTTTATTACTGGTGATTACATTTACACTTCAAAAACCATAAAAGTGGTGTTCATTTGTAGAGATTATCTTGCTGAACAAAAAGTGTGAGTATCATAAACATTTGTTTGACACAGAGCTTATTTTCTGCAATAATCCAAAACCCAATGGAAAAATCCCATTGGCTTTTTGTTGAGGGTACCAGGGTGATGCTAACTTCCTGGTTGGCCTACAAAAATACGCCATCCCTGGAGCACTCTACTCCCACTGAACAAATCCACAATTCTGCCCTCTGTTTTTTTGTTCTGAGCTGGGACTGTAGAAACACAGCCCAGGCTTGTCTTCTCTTCGGTTTGAGCATTCAATTGAACAAACTATCTAACCTTTTGGCTTAAGGGCAGCTTTGTTTTGCCCTCCATGTGGTCGTTCCCCCAAGGACAGTGACTTCACGTGAATTGTAGGTGCGTTACCCGCATCTACCAGTAGAGGGCAGGTGCGTTCAAATGCTGCCTTCACAATGTCGGGAATATTGAATGTAATCCTTGTGCCTTCGTGGTCCTAAGGAAGTTGTCCAGGCCAAAAGTTGATATGACGGACCACTTTTGCTGTGTGATTTGTACTGACTCTTAAAAAATGATGTAGTAACTGTCAGCGACTAATGGTAGAATATTTATTTGATTCTGTACAATAACTGGATAATAAATCAAACTTGCATGCCTAGCTTACTGTATTGTCGCCTATACTCCTGAAGCTATCTCGACCAGACATGTCTGGCCTGGGTTTTTTGGAACAGTTGTGTAAATTTGAAACTGCTGAATATTAAACACAGTAACAAAACCACAGATTTAATTTATGAATATTTATAAATTGTGACGAAGTAGGGGAACTAACAGGAAAGAGCAAGTAATAATAGGTAGATAGAGAATTGGATACAGCAACATTAATTTACATTTTAATTATAGGAAAAAAAATCCAACAGGTCAAAAGAAACATCATATTCTAGTTAACGTTACATGCAGAACGTAATACTGACGAAGTGATGAGTAGAGGCCGCAGAAAATGCTTATTTGGTTTTATGAGAGCAAGAGGACTAATTACGGGACTTTAAAAGAAACGCACATTGAGGAAGAAGAGTGAATCCAGCGGGAGGCAGTAATGCAACATGCTGTAAAACCGCAGAGACGAAGAAGAAGAAGAAGAAGAAGAAGAAGGTAAGTGAAGGCAACCAAGGCATATGGAAAGAAGGCTTAGTCACGCGTCATCAACGCGCCATATCTCTGGGGGTAAAACACATGCGCAGTAAAATCTGGTCTGCACTCGTCGAAATTAAGCCAATCGTAACGCACGACCGCAGTTTGAGTTACACTGCGCATGCGTTATAACCCACACCCCAAGACCCGTGTCCTAACCTACTTCTATAGGTCGTGAAGGCAACACAATATGAAACTTTGGTGTGACAGAGAGTGTGCGCTGGTGTAAACCCGACTACGGGATGGAAACGTTGAGTTGTTTGGTCTAAACGGTAAGTTCAATGTTCTAGAGTCACTACAGTTACTGGAAGCTAACAGCTAACTTGTATAACACCTCTGTTAGCAGACTAACTAGCTGGCTTAGCGACGCCGCGCCTGAACAACATTGAGTTGAGCTAACGCTACATGTTGACTCTGTCAGCGGATTTAATAGAGATTATTACTGGCAGACACACAACAGGAGCATTCTCTGTAAATCACAGCTGACCTATCGCTTCTGAGTCAGTTCTCTGGCTGAATGGCTCCTTCTATCCACCTGCAGACCCGGACCGGGCGGTAGTTGGTGGGAGACTCTGGGGTTAGACCATCATTAGGCGAGTTGAGCCCTGAGCCGTCATGGGTATACGGTGGTCCCGTAGCGGCAGCAGTCTGTCGCTACTCCCGGAGGGACAGAGCTCCGGGCAGCGGGGGACAGAGGACAGGGACTCTGATAACGACTCTCTGGACGGGCTCGTCAGACGGGAGGACATCGCTCAGTTCCCCTACGTGGAGTTCACCGGCAGGGACAGCATAACGTGTCCAACCTGCCAAGGCACCGGACGGATCCCCTCAGGTGAGGAGAGACAACGTGCTAACATTGAAGTTACACAACAGCGTGAATACATAACCTCACTGTTGCCTGGAAAAAACGTTTGGTAGATACACTTAGACCAAGGCCTAAAAGGTATGTATTATAGTTATCACAGTTACATTTAAATATACAATTTCAGTATCTGAAGTTTTCAAAATATGTAGTTTTTACAGTCCATGCAGTTATTGTGCAAACGGCTCATATAACAATTCAGGTCTATAGTCTGCATGCACTGTTCATGTTTCCTGTAACTTTAAACCTGCAGTAGGCAGTATATTTTTGGCATAATTGGACAAAAAATCCATAATAACCTTTCAGCATATTGTAATTCAAGTGCTCTGAGAGAAAACTAGACTTCTGCACCTCCTCATTGGCTCTGTTTTCAGGCTTTAGAAAATCTAGTCCCTGACGAGACTTTGGCCAATCACAGGTCATTTCAGAGAGAGAGCGTTCCTATTGGCTGTGCTCCTGCTGGTGGACGGTGCTTGGAATTTCCTCAAGAGATCTCAACATGGCTGCCGGGTCACAAACATTCTCATTTTTACAGCTAAACAGTACACTACAAGATGTTTCTGAAAACATCTGAGGAGAGAAATAGGCATTACAGTAACAGAATATTGATTCATATTTGATCAGCGCTGCCTAGTTTGACCGTTTGGTCGGAGCTCGCGAGTGATTGACAGCCGGCTCTCCAAGATGGCAGCTGGACGGCAGACTCTTACTGCTTGTTTTCCTCCGGTATGTGAAATCGTGCAGATGCTGTTAGGCGCACTGGAGGACACCAGAGGCACTGAAGCTTTAATGCTCTTTCATTCAAACTGGTTTTAAAGAGCATAAGCAGACAAGAACTTTTCTAATAACATGGCATTGCATGTGTTGTGTTTTTAATTTAATGCAATTATATGTTAAAGCTGCAGTAGGCGAGATTGGAGCAAATTTGATTAAAACAAGTACTTTTTATAAAACGGTTACTATATCCTCACAGTAGTGCATGAGACAGGTGATCTAAAATAAATTATGTTCCTCTGTGTCCTCTGGTGCTCCTAACGGCATCTGGCTGCCATGTTGAGATCAGTTGAGGAAATACCAAGCACCAGCCGGCGTAAACCTTCTCATTTTACAGCTAAACAGTAAACTACAAGATGTTTCTGAAAACATTTTACGCAAGAAATGGACATTACAGTAACAGAATATTGATTCATATTTGATCAGCGCTGCCTAGTTTGACCGTTTGATTGGAGTTCGCGAGTGATTGACAACTGCCTCCGTTGAATGAACAGCCAATAGGATCTCTCTCTCTCTCTCTCTCTCTCTCTCTCTCTCTCTCTCTCTCTCTCTCTCTCTCTCTCTCTCTCTCTCTCTCTCTCTCTCTCTCTCTCTCTCTGAACTAACCTGTGATTGGCCAAAGTTTCGCGTCACAGGCTAGATTTTTTTAAAGCCTGAAAACAGAGCCATGAGGAGGTGTAGAAGTCTAGTTTTCCCTCAGAAAACATGAATTACAATATGCTGAAAGGTTATTATGGAGTTTTTAGCCTAATGATGCCAAAAACATTCTGCCTACCCTCCCCCCGCTTTAAGGGGAGACTCTAATCAATATGTTGCATGACCTGTTATCTCTCGCCTGACAGAACAAGTGAATGAACTGGTTGCATTGATCCCGTACAGCGACCAAAGGCTGCGGCCCCAAAGAACGTAAGTAACTAAAACTCACTAATGTGTTACCTGGCTTTCTTGGCGCTGAATAAGATTGTATTCTTCCTGAGCCCACTATACATTTATTTCTGTAGTACTCATAGTCAAATGGTATTTATATGTCATTCAAAAAAATACAATTGTTTTGTGTCGTAGGAAGCTGTATGTGGTCCTGTCGGTCGTGTTGTGCCTCCTGGCTTCTTCGCTCGTGGCCTTCTTCCTCTTCCCTCGCTCTGTGATCGTGGTGGATGATGGAATACACTCAGTGGTCGTGCGCTTCGACCACACCAACATGAAGGTCTTAATGAACATGACGGTAGGTTTTCTCTCATACTTGCAGCTTCATCAGAACTTCAGTTGCCAGTTTATTAGGTACGCCATAGCTACAACTAATGCAGTCTTAATGCAACAGGCCTGCAATAAATTCTACCTTCATGAAAGTTGTAAGTTGTAAGTCATCCAGTTTAGCGGGGTTCTTGTTTTATTTTATGCATCCAAATTAGACCTGGTGTGATGACTCGATGAATTGATTAGACGATCGGCAGAAAATTAATCAACAAGTATATTGATAAACGATGACAGCCTGCTCTCCCAGACGGCAGCTGGACGGCAGACTCCAGATCAGCTCTGATTGGTTGTTTTCCTCCGGTCTGTGAAATCTTGCAGATGCCATTAGGAGCACCGGAGGACACAGAGGCACATGTTTTGTTTTTTTTCAGATTACCTGTCTCATGCAGTACTGTCAGGATATAGTGACGATTTTATAAAAATAACTTTTTTTAATCATATTTGCTCCATTTCTACCCACCGCAGCTTTAACAGTGGTGAAAATGATTGTTAGTTGCAGCCGTAATGCAGAGATATTTAGAGAGTTATTATTAATTATTATTTTCATTGTCTTATATTTTCTGCACTGTCACCACTTTGCTCCGTGTTGATGATGTGCAAGTCAAGTCTTTCAGCAAGGGCTACTACTTAATACATGTTTGAGACTGTGGAATGCATGTTTCCGAGATGCAGAACAATCTCAAAGTGTCTCACTGGAGCTGTTCTCTGTGCCTCTGTTATTGTACATTAGTCAAATTTTGAACCTGTTATCCAAATACAGTATCGCAGCAAGACATGTCTCCTTTTGTGAAGCTACTCTGTTTTATTTCACTGTGTATTTTTGTTTTAAATACTTCTTTCTTTCTTTTTCTCAGAGCACTCTGAACCTCAGCAACCCAAACTTCTTCTCAGTGTTGGTGCAGAGTCTGAGCAGCCAGGTCCTTTACATGAAGACGGTGATCGGAACTCGGCAGCTAGACAATGTCACCACCATCCTGCCGCTCAGTCAGAGTCAGGTAAAGTAGACATTCAAAATGTCATTTATATAACAGGTTTTGTTACATATTTCAAAATAAGACATTCATTCAATTTCTTAGTAAATATTTGTTATTTGTACATAATAAACATTGTCACTGGTTGGTTCAGGCACGCCTTCCCAGTACAAAGTTCATCGCTGTAGGTGTGCCTGCTACAGGATGCAGTCTCTGGTCGATGTTTTTGAACACAAGCCCCTGTAACTCAGCCGGGCCTACCTGCTCGTGACGTCACAGACTAGAGTACTGCAACGTGGTGGCGCTCTTGCCACGAAAGCTGAAGGAAAAATGAAACAAAGCTGCTTTTTTTTCTCTTTTAAATGCTTACATTTGTCATGTTTGTCATATAATCGTTCATTAGAGTGGAAATCCATTTAGTAAACCAGCTTAAAACTTGGTTGAACGCTTCACTTCCACTTTAAAATAAGACATTTATTACATTTCTCGTGTTCATAATAAACATCATCACGGGGTTTGGTTCAGACACACCTTCTCAGTGCAAAGTACAGTATGCAAACAAACCTGTCATCATCACTGTAAAGCGTGCTGTAGGCGTGCCTGATACAGGATGTGGTCTCTCTCTGTGTTTTGAACAAAAGCTCCATGCTCCACTACTCAAACTCTTCTGCTAAAGGGTTAAATGCTTGAAGACATTAATGCAAGAACAACACACACGGTCACTGACTTTAAACTGAAGGAATAAGACTGATGTTATTCTACATTACTCTTACGGTCAACAACACCAACACTGAATTTGATCCTACTAACAAGTATTTTCTGTGTAGCCAAAGCCTGATATATACAGTATATCTTGTTCCACCACACTGTTGACTACCATAAAGATGAGCACTGTAGTTTATTTTGAATTGATCCAATAGACACCATCCTGCTGCCACAAATACTCACTAGTATTAGTATAAGTTTCCCCCAGCTGCTTTATACTTTGCGCTTTGGCAGTGTTACTTTGGTTTCATTACCGTGCAAGCTCAATTAAATATCTTGAGGTTGAGCAAAGAGTTAGCTTCCCCATTGTCTAACTGCTGATATCTGTACATCTGACATTAAGTTATGTCCTCATAAGCTCTAGATAACAACACATTGAGCTTTGTGTTGTTGTGTAACGTGTTTGTCTTCTGTGCAGGTGAACTACACCGTCAGGGTGGAGATTGGAAGCAGTGCGCCCTACGTCTAGTAAGTGTCTCTGCTTAAAGGTCCCATAATATTTGAGGTTTATTTTTTCTCCTTCAGGAGCCACAGAGGATGTTACGACCTTTTTCACAGGCTGAGTAGTAGTATTTCTCATGATGGGCAAACTGACTCTGATGCGTAAAATGTGCAGAACTTAAAAGCATTAAAGAGTTTTTCTGCGTTGGCAATATAGCCACATTTAATTTACACAAAGAGAAAATAGGTGGAATAATTATCCAAGTCAGTATTCCAGTTTAACAATCTAAAGCTTTTGTGTTTTGTTTCTTTTTTTCAGTGCCTTCTGCACCATGCCCAGCATTAAGGTCCACAACATTGTCGTATATATGCAGTAAGTATCTCTTTACCTTCTTCATCATTACCTTCACCTCATCATCACTGACCCAATCAAAAAAAAAAACCCAGCCCAGTGTTTTGCCGCCTCTTTTCCAATGAAAGTAGCTAGCAGCACTAGCTGCTCCTAGCCTTCTTCCAAAGCCACCCCCCCAAAATTATCATTATGAACGTAAACATATATCATAATGAACATCAACAAGGAACATTGCTATTGTTAGTACTCACAGCTGTCAAGCTAGCAGCTTGTGGAAAACTCCAGTGACGTGCAATGAGTGCAGACTGCACACAGGCAGGCAGGTAGGTAGGTAGACAGGCAGGTAGGTAGCACGTCCAATCATTTCATTCTTATTAAAGTCCTGTGACGGCCACAAATATTCTTTATCAGCACATTTGATTATTGATTGCAGTCAGAATCTAATGAGAATTTCAACAAATATTACAAAGCATGTTTTTAAAGAAGACTACCAACTCTAGCTTTAAGTAAAAGTGCTGATACAACTGTGTAAAAATCCTAACACTTACAAATAAAAGTCATGTGATCAAATTGTTAGTCACGTAAAAGTACAGAAGTATTGGCAAAAGTAAGAATACAGTACTTGGTACATGTATAATATGCAGGAATTGTCTAAAAACAATGTATAAACTGATACAAAAATAGTCCCTCCCAATCATCACTTATGACCCACTAGAAGTGTATGGGGCTGTCTGGTATCTGTCTCTACAGAGACCCAGAGGCCCTCTGCTTGTATTTCCTCTTTTCTTCTTATTTTGCTGAGTTTGGGATGTTTCTGTTCTTCAGCAGTAATGTTTTATTTCTCCGATTCACTGGTTTGTTCTCACTAACGCCGCTCCCTCTCTTCATTCACTCTATATCTCACTTGACCATCCCTGCTCGCTCTCTCTCTCTCTCTCTCTCTCTCTCTCGTTCGTTGAGCTGAGGAGGAGGGCCCAACTTAAATCTGTTTTTAATTTAAATCAACTTATTTAAAAATGTTCTAGACAAGAGTATTTATATTTGAAACTTGAAACCTGAAAGGACGTGGCAGGTTGCAGCACCACAATGATGGAAAAAGTTGTCTTTTAGACAACTCTTGAAACAAGTTGATTTTCAACTACACTTTTTTTTTACTTTTTATAAGAAAATAAAACTCAAAGGACTCAATTCCAAACTAATATATATATATATATATATATATATATATATATATATATATATTTTATAATTATTAAAGAAAACTCTTTTGCAAAATCTGCAAAGTAACTAGCTGTCAGATAAATGTAGTGGAGGAAAAAGTATAATATTTCCCTCTGAGATGAAGTAGAGTAGAAGTATAAAGTAGCATACAATAGAAATACTCAAGTAAAGTACAAGCACTTCAAAGCTGTGTTTCAGTACAATACTTGAGTATTGTAACCTTCCACTGCTGCACCATCATAACCTGTGCTTATCAGCATACAGTCAAGACAGCTGTGCACTTTTTGGTGTCATATTATGTAACACTAAGAGACGATGTTACCACATGAGCCACTTCCTCAAAGTAATTGCTTGTATGAAGTTGTGGTGCACCATTACTCGCTCTATAATTGTTGCTATATGGTTTAGACAACCAGAAATGACTGGAACCATTCTTTCTCAGGTGCAAGTTTTCCTTACTAGTTGTTATTAAATATCATAGCTAGGGCTGTCAATCGATTTAAAATATTGAATGGCATTGTTGTCCATAGTTAATCGCGATTAATTGCAAATTAATCACACATTTTTTTATCTGCTCAAAATGTACCTTAAAGGGAGATTCATCAAGCATTTATTTGCGTTAACGTTGACAGCCCTAATTCTAGCATATAGAGGGGCTGTGAGAAAGCACCCCTTGAGGTCATTTCTGTGGCCACATCATGTATTTTGTCTGTAGCTATACATATAAATATATATTGGTCTTGATCTCTTTGTCGTCTTGCTTGTTTTCAGAACCTCGGTGAAAACCTCATACATGGTGCGAACATCCCAGAACAGCCTGGAGGCCTATCGCTACATAGACTGCGGTTCCAACACCACACGCTACCTGACGGATAAGCAGCACAGGCACCTCTCCTCTGTCCGCTCACCAGCCACATCCCTCAGCTACCCCCCTCTGCTGTGAGCGGATCAGTCCTGGAAACAGACTGATCCAGTCCCATGTCAGCCAGCGCACACTCCAGGATGGATTTTGCAGACATTAAAACCACCACCAGCACCACCACCATCACCAGCAAAATACCAAATGATGGTGCTTTCTTCTAAGCTCACACATAAATGGGTAACATTAAGCAGCTGCTAACTTGTGCCATTGAATGATGAGGCTGGAAAACAGGGCTGTGGCAAGTGAATGTTGTAAAAAGCTATTTCTTTTTTTTTTTTATCTGTTTTCATTGGACAGCCCAGAAGAAGACAGGATTAGTTGCAGTTGTTGTTAGGCATGGATATTTCTTATATTTTCCTAGTAGCTCCTTTTGGTTTTAACTTATTAGTGGGGGTTGATAATTGCCTGAACTCATCATGTTGAAAAGGGCAATTTTGCTATTTCAACAGACCGGATGAGTCACATGTTCTACTGGTGGAAAGGAGTCACTGCCAACGAGTGCTCTGTGTCCCTGTTTTGGAAGCAGGGCAAACGGCACAGAAAGCTCTTTTTTTTTAAGTGGAATGGCCCGACATTCCAAGCCGACAATGACGTGCCAGTGGATGGCATTGTTTGCTATTAGCTTTAATTAACGCTGCAGAGCTCTGTCTGTGTCTGCTGCTGTCAGGAGGAGGAGAAAGCATTCTTCAGCGTAGCTTGAATGACGTTTTGGTATCGTAACACTGTGTTGGACTGAAGGCTTGTGACTTTTCTTTTTCAAAGAAAAGGGAGAAGTGAAGGAGCTGGCCTGCTGTTTTCTAGTTTTGATTTGACGCGACCACATGAGGGATAATTTAATGACTGTTTTTTTTTTTTGCACCTTGAAACTGGGACGTGTTGTTGAACATAATTGCTTTTGCTGTGTTATTTAACTGTTTCTGAAGTTGAAAATGACGGCATTTACACATTTAACATATCACAGATGTTTTCAAATGAATTGATAAGTTATTTTTTTGGGACCTCTCATCACAGCAAGTCTAAGCACACTGATTTTTTTTTTAGATTCGGGGTATGCATCCATATAAGTGTCAAAGAGAGGAATACTGCACTCAAGATTAGATTTTCTTTAAGGGATCAGTTATGCTCGTGTTTATATTAATTAGGATATTGTGGAGTGAATTACAGGGTCAGCGAGGTCTTAAGTTCTTTATCTTTTACACTCCTGGCTAAGCTACTGAAAGAGGAATATAATATGTGCTGTTGAACATCTGTATAAAGTACCTTCTCCACCGTGGCCTTAAAAATCCAGATGTGCAACAGCAAACAGCATTTAAACATCATTGCCACTGCCATCAAGTATACTAACAGTGGGTCGTTACCTGCCTTATCCTTCATCAGTGTGTTTTAATCACCTCCTCTGTGTTTTGTATCTTATCTCTCATCTCTGCGGAGCATTTCAAACCAAGAAGTACATTTATCGCAGGGTGACACGGAGGTTGACTGAAACTTCATCAACTACAAATCACAAACTACACCTACAGCTACAGTGTCATCAAACTACATCACAAAAATAATTTCAAATGACTTCTGCTACAGTATAGTAGCTCTAGACGCGTCTGTCATAAAGTCAATTTCACTATGGAAACAAAGTGACTGAAGGCAATTGTGATAACTTTTTTTTTTTTTTTTTTTTTAAAGGGACAGTTGTTTGTAAATTTGTGAATGAAAGATTTTACCAGGGTTTTTTTAAAAAATACAGTCATGCTGAAAAAGCTATTAAAGGGACGTGTGAATAAATAAAACTAATAGACCCCAACACTTTCTTGTTTCAGAATCTTTTTTTCTTTGCCGACAATTTAGAGCTGCAACAATTAGCAGATTAATCAATGCACCGAAAATGAATAGGCAATTATATACTATAGATCATGGATGAATCGTTTTGAGTCATTTTTTTCAAGCAAAACTGCCAAACCTGTCCTGCGTCCAGCTTCTGAAATGGGAGCATTTGCTGCTTTTCTCAAGAGGAAACGATTGCCTTGTGTGAAAATAGCCATCTTTTAATGTGAATGTCCGATCAGGGTTGATGGTAAATGAGGTCAACTGAAGCAATAAATTCCTCCGTGCATATTGCTATATTGACTGAGAAAGCGGAGTTCTCCTGCTCACGGTGTCGGGACAGCAGGCCTACTTGTACCAAGCTTCTGATGTCCTCTTGCACAGCTGATGCAGCCTCAGCCTCTCTCTGCTAGGGCTGTGTAAAGTGAATGCAATACCGCCCCCCGCTGCTCCGATTCTCCGGCCAATCTCACGTTCCATTGTCCCCTCACTTGCGAACAAGACCCTGAGGTACTTGAACTCCTTCACTTGGGGTAAGGACTCATTCCCTACACACATCCACAGAAAAGGTATCAAATGTTTTTGGAGCGCCTTGGTAGCTGAATCGTTAAAGCGGTTACAGCCACATAACAGCAATGTGCCGGTTCGATCCCAGCTTTGGGACCTGTGTTGGATGTTATACTCCTTTCTCTCTCACCCCCAACCCCCATACCCCCATTTCTATACTGTCCTCTTTCAAATCAAGGCAAAAAAAACAACAACAAAAAAAGTGGCACATTTTCCCTTTAACCCCAAATAACCACAGACCCAAAAGCACTTCAGGTACCACATCATTTCAGTTTAATTCTATTCTTCATTTTTTTTTTTTTTTTGCATACAAATAGCATAATGTCCTTTTCAAAACAAACACATTTCCTTTTTTTATGTCTCATAAGCTGTCCTATAGCTGCATGTGAAAATATATTACTACATAATATAGAGATCAATAAGAAAACAGACCACAATATATTATCGCTGTAATACAAGTAGTGTTTTTCTAGGTTTTTTTACCAAACAAGGCAACATAGTAAATAAATGCATAGTAGAAAAACACAAGAAGCAATAAGTACAAAAATATAGCTGGATAAAAAGCTTATTAATACAAGAGTGCTTCGTCTTTGGTTAAGTACGTCTGTCTTTAGGCCGCTGCCTTGCTCGTGTGTGTGTTTATCTGCCTTCTCTTTGTTAACTTCATATATGTGTGTTCTATAATGAATTTGGTCATGTGAAGCAGTGAATGATCACCAAACATTTCACGGCAAACGTGTGGTTGAGCACTGCGTGTCTTTCCCCGTCTAGCTTTGTCCCCATTTCACATACATTTCTTTAAAAATGGACGTTAACAACAACCTTACCCGACGCATTTACCGAAATACCCTCGAAAATACCGAAAACCCCTCAACACACACACATACACACACGCCACTAGAAAACAAGTTAAAAACCTCACATTCATGTTTACTTTCATCAGAGAGTTATGTCTCTCGCTCGCTCCGATTATTAAGTGTACGTGAGTGAAAAAACAACAACAACAACATGATTGTCGATTATGATTAAATGTGTCACACATATAAAAGTGCTGTCGTAGGGTTGAAGGCAAGTAAATATGCTGAACACCTAAAACACCTCTAGATACAGGAACTAAATTACAACCTCATGGCTTTGGCCACTTCTTTTAAACAAAGAAAAATAAGGGATTTTTTTGTAACAAAATATAAACACCTAAAGGCAGTTATGTGGAAGTGTTGGAACATTATAGGGCCTTGTTGCCCCCAAAACAGTGCAAGGAAAGGTCCTCTTTTGGGGTCCTCGCTCCATGCTGTCAGCGATGTGTGTCCTTAAGCTGCTTTTAGCACTACTATTGTTGTTACACTGAACACCAGTCATCTGACCCAGATAATAAAAGATGTATTTAACCAGGGGCCTGTCTCACCACTTTGTCTGGCACTCTAGATAACCGGCATCATGAAGCTGTAACATCATCGGAACCATGAATGGACTACTTGAAGCCCACGGGATAGTGAAGCGTCCCAAGCTAGAGTGAAGATACTGGTATCATATGAAACTAGAAAACCTAAGGAATCCGTTGTTACCAACCACCACCATACTAGCTTAATAATGCTCTTAAGTTACGTAAAATGTTGGCGAGGAAAAACTAGAATGGTCATTTTCAAAGGGGTCCCTTGACCTCTGACCTCAAGATATGTGAATAAAAATGGGTTTTATGGGTACCCACGAGTCTCCCCTTTACAGACATGCCCACTTTATGATAATCTCATGCAGTTTCGGGCAAATCATAGTCAGGCTAGGCTCCTGTGTGGATGATGTTTTGATCTGATTCTGGTTCAGTTCCGTTCAGTTAAAAGTGAGCTAGCTTCATGACCCCAGTGAGTTATGCCCAAAGATGGCTGGATAACCCTCTAATCTTCCTTCATGGTACAGTACAGGCCCCTGGTAGATGTTGGTGGATTGTGGAAGTTTTACTCTGAAGCCTCCCTGTCCTTGGAGGGGTTGTAACACTATACATCATGGCTTTGCTTGAACACTGTTTTGTTTTCTTTTATCCAACAATACTTTACTATATTAGAGAAAATGAAATATAGTGTTATATTGTCAATCAACTGTTTAGGAGTGGGAAATGAACAAATGAAAAACCATCAGTGGGGACTAAGATTTTTCAATTGCCTTCATAATGTCATTACACTAACTGATGGACAAAGATAGCATTTAGTGTCATGGCCCAAACTCAGAAAACACAAGTGCTGGCACTCATTACTGTACAATATAAGTCTCATCAGTTCTATATGCTGCATGCCACTGTTTGTCTGCTCTGAGTCTGGTCTCCTCTTTTTGTCTCCCTCTATCGGCGTTGTGACAACATGACCTTGTTGATAAAGTTGACGATGGCAGAGGCCGGTTGTTCAGGGTCCAACTCGGCAAACAGGTGGCAAACGTTCTCTGCCAAGCTGCCCGGCTTCTTGGCCACGAAACCAAACACCCTGAGAGAGGAAAGGGTTGAGGAGGAGAAAGAGGATTTGAGGAAACAAGTTACTGAGTATGAGAGGAGGCGAGACAGGAAGGTAATTACACAGATATTTAGAGTTTGTCTAGTAAGTCTCTTTGTAACAGCCTACAGGGTTGTACGGAAGCCCTGAGAAGCAAGTGAAAAAGAAATAAATCTGGTGATCCAGTTTCTACGTCTGATCTAAATTGTTTTCTCTCATGTGTTTATGACTTAAAGCCCCCCCTCCAGCCAGTTTTACTTCCTGTTTTTTGGTTCTTTCTCAAACAGAGAATGGGGGTGTGGTTAATAGTCAGAAGTAATTCATTACCATGGCATAATAAACATGTTCAATATTTACGATTTGAGATCGGTGCGGCAAGGATGGACATCCGAGCCGATCGGGGGATGTAAAAAACACTCTTTACATACCTCACACCAACAGGATGGCTGCAAAGATAATCTTTAGAACCATCAAAAAATCTGTACTTTGACCTTTCTTTTGACTTTTGACCTCTGACGGTTGTCGGGAGGGGGGAATCGGGCCCAAAATCGGCTTGATTCTTGTGTAGTGTGTGAGAAAAATGATCTTGGCAAAACCTTTTCTTTCATCTGCCAAAACTTTTTCCCCACCTGTTCCACAGATGAAAACAAAAAATGAAGGAACTTGGAAAGACTATCCTGGCAAAACCTTTTTTTTCCACCTTCTTCTTAAGTCATAAACGCAGGAGAGAAAACAATTTAGATCAGACTTAGAAAAATGGATCACCATAATTTTTTTTTCTCACTTACCTCTCAAGGCCTCCGTAGATCTAACTACAATGAAGGAATTAGTATTATGTAATATGGGGTCACGTGAGACTTGATTTTCATTGTTAAATCATGTTTGCTGGAATGATTTTGCAGAGGCTCACGTGCAATCTGATGCCATGCAGAGGCTCTAATATCGCTGACTTCTCAGCCACATGGCTGAACCTACACACCCTTTTTAAAAATACCCACAACGCACATGCACGCACTCTTACTTTCTCTCCGTCATCAGACACAAACAGAGCACTTACTTAACAACGGCGTTGTCTGAGTTAGTCCACCTAAAGCCAAGAGAGAAGAGAGAAACCAGGCTCAGACATACGCAGACAGGCGGAGCTGCCAGACAAGCCGATGCAGCTGCAGCCTGAGCCGCAGTCGGCATGCTCGCAAACATACAACGGCTCCGCTCTCATGCACACTGAAAAATGCACTCACTAAACAGACTTACAGATCCATGCAAGGGCTCACAGCAACAAATGCAGTGAATGATCATGGGTGCAACGAATGATTGATTGTGGGTGATTTTAGGTTAGTTATGGTTCAAACTACAGCTTCAAGAATCAAATGAAGATCCTTATTGTCTTTTAACTGCCCACCTCCTGTCCTTAGGGTCGATGCTACTGAAGGTCACGCTGTTCACTGGGTAATGTCTCCTGAAGAAAACCCTAGAAGAAGAAAGATACAAATAGAGCGAGACAGGAGAGAAGAGTTTAAGTTGCATCACTAAAATGCAATGAAAGCACAGCGCATTAGCTGTAGAGTTGCAGCTACAGTGTTGTCCATCATTGTTTATTAGGTAATAATGACTAGTGTATGAGGGGTGGAAGTAACACAAATGAATTCATAAAAATGGAGGTGATGAAAATGCATATGGATTAATAATGGTAGTGATGAAAATGTATGTGAAAAAAATAGAGTTATAAATTGGAAATTGATTCGATAAACTTGATTGACATTTTATTTGGAAAAGTGTTGCTCTGATAATCAACTGTGGACTGTTCATCATCATTCACAACACCCAACTGACATTTATCAGTTTACAGCACGCAATCTTTGTTAACTTACGCCCTATCAAAAAAAAGAACACGTCCACTCAGCGAATCGCTCTACTCTCGACTTTTTCTCTCAATGGGCGTGGTTTTTGATTGACATTTTGGACGGAAGTAATACAAATTGCATGCTGTAAACGATAAATGTCAGTTGAGTGTTGTGAATGATGAACTGTCAGGATATAGTGAACATTTTTCTACCTACTTCAGCTTTAAGGGTCTGAGTGTCTGTATTTTGGGTACACAGTATATTATGGACTCATTATAGGAGCTGAGGTTGAAATTCGAAAAAAAAAAAGAAAAAGAAAATCCCTGATCAAAAGTTATGCCATATGCATTAACACAGCAAAAATGATCAAAATGTAAAATCAAAATGCCAAAAATGTCCCTAGTGATAGATACGGGTTAAGTACTAATCCTTTGGGAATCTCTTACCTGCGCTGGCTGTCGGTCAGTGTGATGCCCTGCGATGTCACCTTGAACTGGACCACAGTGGCAGCAGGACGCGGGTTACGACCCAAGGAAGCATCTGTTGCCTTGGCGATGGCCTGGGGGCCGGTTAGAGACTCTGTTTCCACGGAGTTCAGATAAAGGACGTTGCAGGCTGTGGGGGGCGAAGGACAGACAGAGAGAGAGAGAGAGAGAGAGAGAGAGAGAGAGAGGTGAGCATAATGACCACACCTCAGAGGTTTCTCTGTGTTTTAGGAAGAGATGGCAGAATGGAGACGTCACCTGCTCCTTGTTTCAGCAGGTCAGCAGCCGTGCTGATGTTATTCTCTGGTTGAACCTCCGGCACCTCTCCTATCAGATCTGAGATCAATAAAATCAGAATCAGATGTATCAGACAAAAGAGCATTTTCTGTAAAACACGTATAGCTAATCACCGAGAGGTTTAAAGGGAAATGGATTAATCTCAAACAATTAGTAGATAAACAGAAAAAGAATCATCTACTATTTTATTTTCTATTAATTGTTTTTTAAGCAAAAATGTATATATTTTTAGACAAAACGTTTGAGAAAATAATCGATAATGAAAATGTGAATATATTTCAGGCCCTAAGCCCCTAAAAACAAAGGCGTACCAACCTTTTTCTGGGATCTTAAGAGCGCAGGGCAAAGAGATGGGTGTGATGGAGTGTTGGTAGACCAATGCAGACAGACTCCCTGTTGATAACAGATTACAGTAAAAATCTAACAAGATGTATATAAAAATAATGATTAAGATGCCCCATTCATTGTATTAATAATATTTTCTTGGAACACAGTAGGGGTGGAAAAAGAAAATCGATTCACCTAGGTATCGCGATTTAAAAAAAATAAATTTAAATTGATTTTTTAATGCCAGAATCGATATATTTGCTTAATTTGAGTCTATGCGGAGGAAAAGGAAGTTATCGCTTTTATTGTTGTAGCCTGAGTAACGTGACGTCATATCCGCTCTGTATCCTTCAACCAAAACAAACCGTAGCCGGCCACTGCAAGCCAAAATGAAAAAGTAGAAAAAGGCGAAGGATCCACATAGATACGACCTGCACCCTCACATTTAAAATCCAACTCTACACATCCAGTAAAGGATGGAAACACTTTGGGTTTCACACATTGCAGGAAAAGCAGAGCTAGACATCACGGCTAAAGCTGCAGGCTAACTCTGTCATGGACAGGAAACGTTATCGTACGTTATTGTAAAGTGCAGTCAAGCCAGCCTTGACTTCGATTTGACATCTCAGACTACATACATGAAAATGAAAATCAAACATTCTTACTCTATTAATTTAGATATTTTCCAAAGTAAAAGTCCCTAGAAATGTATGATTCAACTTTTTCCCACGGTCTAGTGTTAAAAAAGTGAATAAAAATCGTAATAAATCGCAACATCGAACCGCAATACATATCGAATCGGCACCCAGGTATGGTGATAGTATTGAATCGGGAGATAGGTGAATCGTCCCAGCCCTAGAACACAAACATGAAAAGCATCCAAAAGCTGGAGAAGGTAAACTTACCAAAGTAGGGCTCATTCTGACATCCTTTAATCTTGACTCCTCGAGGGCCTGTTTCTATTAGGAAGTGTCTGACCAGCTGTTCCAGAGGGTCGCTCACTGTAACAGCACAGATTTACTTTTCATTATTAGATTTTATACAAGCATCATTGGCTACCAAGGACAAAGCAAACTGCTGAATACATAAAAGGATACATAAAATAGCCTGAATGGTTAGATTGTGCTGCTGGAACAACAATCTAAAATGTTTTTTTACCCTTGCTGCTGTGGTTGCTGACATTGGGAGGAGGTGTAGCCACCTTCAGGGCCAGGCCGTATGCCCCCTGGAAAGAGTTACTGTCCCTGATTAGGAAGGTTCCTGGCTCTCTCTCCTTCAGAGCTGCGATTGCTACGGCCAAACACAACCAACATGTTAGGAATTGTATTTATTGAAATGAGATTTTTTGTTAAAATTAGGAAAAAGAACATCAGCGGAATTAAAGACCTACCTTGCTCTCTGGAGATGCCAGGCTTGTACCAGAACCTTGAACTGTCCTGGACAAACTTCACACTGACTCGATTATCGATCTCCACAGAGGCCACTCCATCGTTTTTGCCTGCAGGAGGTGCAATTTCCCCCACGGTGGGAGAGAATGTGACATGGAGCTGATGCTGGGCGGTGCTGGCGGTGGAGGGAGGCACGTGGCCCGCGGCCGACCTCAGAGTTCCCATCCCATCGTTGGGTGAACCCGACTGGACGGGCGGGTGGCGCTTCTCTGGCAGAGGTGGCTGGGGGTGAGGAAGAGGGATGGAAATGGTGGAATAGTTGGAGTAGGAGGATGGATAGAGCTGAGGAGTGTGAGCAGAGTAACAGGGCCTCTTGTTAGTGTCCAGAGCAGAAGTGTGCCCGACGGCGCTGTGCTCCATGCCTGGGTAGTGGTGGTGTGGGGGTCCGTGATGCTGGATGTGGCTTGGATGGTGGGGGTCAGACCCGCTCAACATCAACCTCCTACCCAAAGTGGCAAAGCCAGGAACTGGGGTGTCCGAGATCGGGGAGCCCTCCATACTACTGGAGGCCGGCTGGGGGGGTAATGATGACACTGTGGTGGGAGATGAAGGGGCAGATGTGGCGTTGGGGGGGATCATGGGTTTTGCAGTTTCTGGGTGAGGTTCCCTGGTTGGAGAAGATCCAGAGACCTGCGCCGGGTTTGGTCTCGTCATTCCGGCGGCTTGGGTTTGGGTCTGGCTCTGAGGCTGGGGCTCCGCCTGTGCCACAGTGGAAGGCAGAGCAGCAGCCTCTGAGGGATGGGGGGTCTGGAGGGTGAGAGAGCCAGGTTGGGAGTGTGTATCTGGTGCGGACGAAGCACGGGTAGGGGATGAAGGAGACTGGCAGAGTCCCTGGTTCGATGCGGTTGGTGTTGCAGGATCAAAAGAAGGAGCGTTCTGCGTTGTCGAAGCTGACGGTGTATTTGGGCAACAGTGCTGCTGTTGGGGAGCAGCAGGGGACGGGTCTGTCGGTGCAGTGCAGTGGTTGTGGGGTTCTGTTTGTAGGTGCGGTGTGACCGTGTGTGCTTGGGGCAGGGATGGCGGCTCTGTGCCGCTTCTTTGGCTTTCCAGGGATTCCTGGGTGATAATATCAGCAGGATAGTGTTCGTCCTGGGGCAGGGAAGCCTCGTAGTCACTGCTGAGGATGTCCGTGGTCCGGATCTCATACTCTCTCCCTCCTGGACTGGGGCTTGAATGGACAGAGAGGAGTATTACTTTCACAGACCTGCTTGTGATCTAGTGAAATGTTTCTAAATGTTCTACTCTGACCTCCTTATTGAATCTTTATTGTCACCGATACCCCATTTTCACCTCGCTGTAACATGCAAACTATATCTGGATCTGGATAAGGAACACCTGATGATGAAGTGTAAATACAGAATGCCATGTGACTGGATTGCGATCAGATCAGCCAGATCACATCTGGAGGCCTTTGTGGTGAAAATGGAGCCCAAGTAACACGAATTCTATGATATTCTATATTGTCAACATAGAATAGCTAACTGTCTTAAATACCTATGGCTTTGTATTGGCAAGAATCTGGCGATACGATATGTATCATGATACAGAGGTAACGATTCAATATATTGCGATATATTGCGTAACTATAAGCAAGGAGATATATTGCGATTTTTTTAATTCTAAGTTTAGGAAAACTGTCATAGTATAAAGAACACCAGAAATAAACCATTTTAGAATAGGCAAAAATAACACATTCATACTGCATGCAAAATGGTTTTTGCCCCAAACTGCATGTGATTATCATAAAGTGGGCATGTCTGTAAAGGGGAGACTCGTGGGTACCCATAGAACCCATTTTCATTCACATATCTTGAGGTCAGAGGTCAAGGGACCCCATTGAAAATGGCCATGCCAGTTTTTCCTCACCAAAATTTAGCGCAAGTTTGGAGCGTTATTTAGCCTCCTGCAGGACAAGCTAGTATGACATGTTTGGTACCAATGGATTCCTCAGGTTTACTAGTTTCATATGATGCCAGTAACTAACTTTAAAACGGAGCCCGCGACAACCTCCGAAATACAGAATAGCGTCCGGGTCCGCCAGTGGGGACATCTTTAAGAGGTTAATTAAAAACTGATACAGTTTTTTGAGAATCGATACAGTATCACAAGACATAATATCGTCATACTCATGTGTATCGATATTTTCTTAAACCCCTATAAATAACCGTCATTTATGTCGACTTCAGCTGGAATGTTAAGTTTCACATTATTTCATGGAATTATTTCATGTGTGGAATACCTTTCCTGTGTGCGTAGAGGGCTGCTGGTGTGGACAGGAGTCGGCGGTCCAGACATGTCCGATGGTGTGGAGCATGCAGCGTGGACGTCTCTGTGGACCCTCTTAAAGGAACCGTGGGTAATGTGATCCCTCCAGCCAACACTTTCACCAGAGCTCCGAAGGCCATCTGGAAAGGAAGGGGAACAATGGTTTACATTTACCAAAACGTTCAGCTCAGTCGAGACATCATCAGCTGGGGTCGTATTATTTTGTTGCCAATGTGTATTTAAAATTCAATGCTTTTTGGGTGTTATGTCATGTAAACATCAAGAAAAGGTGGTGAGACCATTTGTGAGAAATGTGTAAGACGTCTGTCTAGTTAAGCATAAATGATTCAGTGCATGCTGATTTTGATTATGGATAAGTTATACGCATTGTTAGGGGAAAACACATGTCTGAATGTCTCTGTTTTAACGTGACTCACCAGTGTGTGAGTCAGAGCTGTATGACTGCTGTGAGTCTGGATGGTGATGGTTATGGTTATGCTCTGCCTGCCCGTTGCTATGGCTGCAGGGCCCCGTCATGGAGGAAGGCGGGGGCAGCGGGGACGTGGACTCGGACTGGTAGCCCGAGGCGTAGCCCCTGCTTTCAGACGGCGAGGGCTGGTAAGGCGAGCAGGGGCACACCTGGCGGGGCGTTTGGTAACCGCTGCTGCTGCTGCTGTACTTCAGGTCCAGGTGAGAATGAGCGTGGGACCTCGACGCCTCTGGATAAGCCGGGTGACCCGACGGCAAGGGGTCAAACGTGAAGGCTGGAAGATTGTGACCCTGTGGTCCGTAGGAGGCTACGGTGGCCCTCCTGTGCCAATATTCAGCCTCTCTGTCCCTCTCCCACTGCAGCTCGACCTCCCTGTCTCTCTCCCACTGGAGGGACAGCTCTCGGCCTCGTCTCAGCCCGGGATCCCTCTCCCAGTGCAGCTCTGACCCTCTGGGTAACTCTGTCTCCCTGGCTCTCCTGAGCCCCACCTCCCTCTGCTGGAGCTCCGCCTCTCTGTCCCAGTGGAAGCCGTCTCCTTGGTCCAACCTCAGGCTGTGATAGGCCGCCGAGTCTTCTCTCCTGATGCTGCAGTCTCTGCAAGGGCAGCCAGAGGGTGGCAGACCATCCATTAGTATTACATCATGGTAGGTAGGGCTGGTGGAGGGTTTTGGGTGGTGTGGGTGGGGATGGTGGTGGCTGTGAGGAGGAGGAGGAGGGTGGTGATAGGGACCGTAGTCATCTTCTCGACAGCAGAGGCGACCCGGAGCAGACAGAGGGTGGTGATGCGGGTGGTTGTGGGAGTGAGGGGTGAGGTCTGGCGACGGGTACGGGCAGATGTGTCGAGATGAGGAAGCCTCCGAGCAGGAGCGGTGCAGGTAGTGCGGCGGGCCACTCTGGCGGTCCCACACCAGATCCGGAGGTGGGAGGGACTGGTGGGAATGGGGGCTGTAGTGCTGGCACAGATCCATGTGTGACGGAGGAGCAGCTGGGTTGGGGCTGGCAGAAGGGGTCGCCCCGTGGTGCCCGTTGGTGCCGGGAGCCCGGTCGAGGCAGTAACCGTTAGGCATGAGGAGCGTGCGGTCGCAGCCGGGCTCGGCACAGCGTTGGGACCGGTAACCGTCCCGGCAGGAACAGGACCGACTGAGCCTCAGCGTCCCGGTTCTCTCGGAGGGCAACGAATCTCCATCGTCCAGGATGGCGGTCTCTCGCTCTGCGTCCCGGTTTCCCTCTATGCCTCCGAGGAGACGGTCGAGCTCCTCTCTCTCCTGTCTGGTCGGAGGCAGTGGGCGAACGGAATCCTCCTGGCACTCGGGGTGGACAGATGATTGGTTCAGATGGACGGAATGGGCTGAGAGGGCGGAGTCAGACCCGTGAGCGATGAGATGGTCCGGCCTATCTTCTGCCACTGGGCTGCTGCCATTGGTTGAGGTGAGAGAACCAGAGCCGGGGCCTCGGCGCTTCTTTATCTGAGCGTAGAGACTGCCGTCTACGGGACCTCTGGTGTGAGCTATATCTACTACAAGAGGAAAAAGACAAAGTACGATCAGCTCTCAGACCGACAGCTGTCATTGGCTATGCACATAGATGAGCCCGTCTGAACTTTAATCAACAGCTGTTGTGTTTTGAAATCTAGTTGCTGTTATTACTAACTTTTAGTAATTATCCCTCAGTAATTACTTAAAATCATTCTGAGACTGGATTCAAAGAGAACAGTCAGTGTTACCCTCAAGGCTGTCCTGGTATCGCTGGTTAAAGTTCTCATAGGAATCCCAGCGAACCACCGGGTCAGCAGTGTTGTAGTCGACGGTGACAGCCGGGTCGTTCTTCTGGTACTCACGGCCTGAGGAAAGACACATCTAATTTACTACATTTATCGGGAGATAGCAGATCAACAGTATACACCACATAGAAGTGGTGTACATCATCTGAAAGCTGGGAACCTGAGGAATAATTTGAGATGCAGCTCAGCACTGTGTGTCAAGTTGTTCTGGTCATAAATCAGAAATAAACATGAATGAATGAATTAAAATAAATTGTGAAAGCGTATGAGGGCTTAGAACATTATGATAGAAGTTTATGATAGCCATCCCCATTCTCACTTATGTCTCAAGTTAGTCTTCATTTGTTGCAGCCATTTTTGGGTTGATACCATTTTTTTTACACAGATTTGGTGCAAAAAGTAACAATTTTTAACTCGAGAATTGATAAAAATGATCAATAATACCGCCAAAATACCACATCAAGACACCAAGACCTTGAGGAACACGATAGAAAAAGCCATGCTGTGATTTGGTATAAAAACTTTTGACATTTAGAGATTCCTGTAAGAATTGCATTTTCCAGTGATCGGATGACGAGCGCTTCTGTTCTGGAAACTACTCAGAAACCCCCTTTATTGTCAATCTAGCTAGGGAAGCCATCCATCCTCTGAATGCTCTAGGTCTCTAGTTTTGTGGCTGTAAAGTTTCATGAGGCTGTGATTATCCTAGAGGTCACCACAGGTCATTTTATACAGTGAGGTCAGGTTTCAAAATATGGTCTCACTATGTGAAATGGCTACTATGGGGACTAACATCATCACACATGAATACAGTTGGGCTCATTGGATCCACAAGAGACTCAGCTTTTTATTTAAGCAAACACACAGCTATTCCACGGGTCTCAGGGGGTTAGTCCAGTTGAGCATTTACATCCATTTATCTTTTACCCATTTGACAAATATGAACTAAACTTTTGAAGTAGAACAGATTTGAAGAAGAGTGAACCAACCTTTGATTTTCTCAGGCCCAGAGGAGAAGACAAACTCCACTGTGGCATCAGACGGAAAGCGCTCATCTGGGGAGAAGAAAAGGAAAAACAAAACATGAAATGAAATATGTTAGAATTCTCATCAAATCATGGGAAATAGCTATTTTTATAACATAAAAATATACTTTTTAAATTCTCTCTACATCACAGTCTTCTCTCCTCATGAGACTGAGATTTATGAGAGCATGCCAGAGCTTCACTGATGATGTGGGGAACCCCCCTGAAAGCACTCAAACAGTGTTTCTGCTCCAATATATCAAATATACTAATACCTTCCACAGATGTGTTCTGAGCTGCATGAACCCACAGTGGTGTTTATTTACAATTACAAATGAATAGTGTGATGGATTGACGGCCACATACACAACAGACATGTTTTTCAGCTACACGTATTCTGTCATTTCCAGAAAGTGAAACCGAGGAGGAAATGAGGTAATGAGCATATTCAAGCAGACCAGTGCTCACTAAGCCTCCTTTACTCTCTCTAAGGGATAGTTGGAGACACTCCCTCCCTACAGTACAACTCATTCTCCATATATACTCACCTCCAGGGAGCTGTTATTATGTCCAGGATGGAGATTAAGCTGCTACTATTAAAGGATTTATTCAACCGCACAGTATTATGAGGCCATTCTAGGTAGAAAACCACTGTGGACACATTCCCACAATAGTAATTTCCAAATATTATGTCAATTAGTTGTAAGTGATGATTAATATCCTTGTCATTCAGGCACAATTGAGTTGTGTTTTGCAAGGATGCAAAATCAGGCAAAACCCACTCTGGTCTTTAGGACGCGATATACTATATTCTGGTACATTTGAAGAGAGGCTGCGTAACATTTGAAAGAAGATATAACACAATCTTAATTTTGTAAATCAAAAGTTGAACTCATAAGCAACTAGAATTACCGCCGTGCCGTTGTATGCCTCCGCCAACCAGTGAAGTTTAGTTTACAATCATGTCTGTCCAAATTATCATCTCTTCATCATTTTTATCCTGTTAGACATTTGTGTAAAATTGTAATATGTAGCATATGTTTTGTAACCTTGGTCTTTTGACGAGCAAAATCTAATCTGTTCATGGACGTTTGTGCCAAAGTGGAAGAAATTTGCTCAAGGCGTTCCTGAGATATCTCTTTCGCAACAATGGGACGGACATAAGGTCACAGTGACCTTGACCTTTGACCACCAAAATCTAATCAGCTCATCCTTGAGTCCACGTTAACATTTGTGCTCAATTTGAAATAATTTGCTCAAGACGTTTCCGAGATATCACGAGAATGGAGTATGGGACGGAAGTAAGGTCACAGTGACCTTGACCTTTGACCACCAAAATCTAATCAGTTCATCCTTGAGTCCAAAGCTGTATTTGAAACCGTTCCTGAGTAATATGTTGTATGAAACGGTTAAAGTGATGTATTTTGCAGTATGCTAGACCAGGCTTTAGATTTTAAACCAGCTCTTAAAGCACTGGACAAAAAAACAAACTGGTACCACTATTACAATATTATCAAAAAATACAACTTTGATTTTTTGTTTATGTTCTGTTTGTTTACTTTATAAGATACTGCAGGTTTAAACTATTTATTCTAACAGCTCATAGTGAACTAAGACAAACAGGATCATCAACGAGTGGAGACGGGAAATATAAAACATTGCTCAACAAAATTTACTCAAACTGCTTTTTCAGTTACAGAAACAAAACAGTGGACTGATCTCCCTAAAGATATTAGAGTAATGTTAAAATGGTCATGTTGTCTCAGCAGGTATCTCTCTGACCCGTCAGAGGCAGCTTTTTCCCTCTCTCCTCTATAGTGACCGTTTTATAAAATAACTTTTTTCTACCCACTGCTGCTTTAAGGGGATGCTGATACTAATGTAACCATTGTACATGTCCCATACTACACAGGATATATGTGCACCTGGACTGCCCATAAAAGGAAATGTTAATCAAATACTGCAGTACCAATGTGGAATAGCTACAGGATTAAAAGAAATGCTCTATACCACCTAAATAAACTTACCAGTACAAGCTTCGTCCAACTCCCCTTTGCCAAACCAGAGCTGGGATCCGTGGATGGTGCAGGTGTGGAACTGCAACCTGAACACAGTGTCTCGGTCAGCGCTCTGGGCTCGCCTGTGGTAGCATTTGACCTGCAGAGGGCGGCAGAGAGGGAAGAAGAGACGCAGCTCAGAATGCATGTGGGATAATGACGGGGTTTGAGCAGTAAATTTAAGGCTTTGTATTCCAAACCGAGTGACAGCTACACTTTTAGAATGACTGACTGCACAAAACGGACAAATTGTGATTCCTTGTTAACAAAGTGACAAAACCTTCTTCCAGACCAAAGTGTATATTTCAGAGACGAGATATGGCAATTGTCAGCATATGTACTGTTTGTTTGTAAAGTATTTCTTCTTTTTAAGTCACGATGATTACGACCTCACCCATATCAAGTGTCCTCTGTTTGTCATTTTCCTTCCCATGTGAACTCACCATGATGTCACCTTTCAGCAGCAGTGCCGGTTCGATGGTGACACACAGCCGCCTGCCTCCGGTGCCCTGAAGGTCACTGTAGACAACACAGCACACACAAACAAGCCTATTAAATAACAAACAAAGATACAAGGAATGCAAGTAGATACAGTATGTGACCAAACATGGACAATGTGACACACTGTGAAAGATTGATTTGTTTAGATCACGTCCCAGACTACTATTTAAATAACTGATTTTGCACCATTTTGATCATGTTGTCACTAGACAATGACTATATTCACATTTATTAACCTGGAAAGGCTTTGAGGTGTAAACAATAAAGTTACAAGATATGAGTTAAAGGACCAGTGTGTAATAATTAGGGGGATCTTTTATCTATCCAGCCGCGGTCTGGGTCTCATTCGGATGTACGGAGGAAGAGAAATAACCCTGGATTCAAGCTATTAGTGCACATTTTTTGCATACTTTTCAGGACCTAACGATATTCTATATTGATATAGTGTTCATACTGGGAAGTTGATTTGCCTCAAAAGAAATTGTCCGCTGATTTACAGACGTCTCTTTCCCAATGTAAGTCTATGGGAAAAAGTCTTTTTGAGCCCAATGACATCACGTGACGGACACGGAAGTTGTAGTACCGCCGTTTGGCCACTATGAAAATTCAAAACCCAGCGCTCATCCTGGGGCCTTGGCGGATCCCGTCTCCACAGAGTCCGCCATGTTGCACAGCCGCCGCTCTCTCTCTCTCTTGCTTCACCACTCACTTCCCACGTATACACTCACTCTAAGCACTCTTCTCTTATAACAACTTGCTCATATGACAGCAAGAGAGACTCACTATATGCCTGAAGTGTAGACCAACTGCATGGACTGGTAGATCTTCAAGAAGGGGTAGTAACCTAGGAGAAGGAGGAGGAAGAAAAGTCAGGCATATCAGCATGGAGATAGAGGAATGTGTTGTCTGCCACCCTCTCCTTCTGGACTTGATCAGCAGATTAAAGATAAACAGAGTAGTTTGTGTGGGTGGAGGGTGAATGTCACCACTTATGAGAGTGCTGCAGTCTGCAACATTGCTGTGATTCAGTAAGGAAAGCTTGTCAGCTGCCAGAGCTGCCAGCACCACGCCAAAACAAACACCCCATCACATATAGGCCTATAGGCTATGCATTTTATCTGCATAGTCGGATCAGACAGGAGAACAGAGATAGAGGGTACATCTCAGTTCACTTAATTGTGTCCATGTTTCCCACCATCATATCTTATTCCTTTTCACTGAGAGAAAGATGCAAAGAAAAAGGAATAGATGGAACACAAGACGTCTTTCCTGCTTAGGTGTCATCATGTTTGCTAACAGAAAAGGGGTCTATAAGGGAATAGAGATGCTCCCATAACGGCACATATACATTAGGAACTGGTAGATGTCTGTTCTGAGCTTTGATGATTTGGCTAAAAAGACTAAATCAACACACCTCCATCACCCTGGAAGTTGGGGAGTGACGGGATGAGAACTTGGTGGAGGAAGAGAGGGCTGCTATTCATCTTGATCGCCCCGGACAGAAGGCCCCCAAAGTAATAGATATACCTGAATGAGAGAGGGAGTGAGAGAAATCGTTGTGATATAGGCTAAGTGAGATAAAGATGGAGAATAACAATAACAGATGGAGACTTGAGATAAAATGAACAAGTATATTTAAAAGAGAGTAGAAAAAATGCAAACAGCCCCGGAGCAGATGATGCTGTTGACAGATAGCCAGCCAACAGTGGTTTCTTCAAAGGAGAAAGTCAGGCAGGTCAAAAGACTGGAAAACACGTCCTCTAAGGCTAAATATTTCACATTTCCTAAAACGATTTGCCCATTGGTTAAGAAAATATTTCTTTTGTCTGTCACAGCTGAACTTGAGTTAATCACTTGTCCTTTACTTGACACAAGTTTTATGCCTTTAATATGAGTATGCAGTCCAGTCACCAGGAAAAAATGTTGGCATTGTACATTTCTGCAAACCACGGATACATAGAACAGAGAACAAGTGACGCTACGTTGTCACGCTACGTTGTCACGCTACGTTGTCACGCTACGTTGTCACGCTACTTTGTCACGATACGTTGCCACGCTACGTTGCCACGCTACGTTGTTACGCTACGTTGTTACGCTATGTTGTTACGCTACGTTGTTACGCTACATTGTTACGCTACATTGTTACGCTACATTGTTACGCCACATTATGTTGTTACGCCACGTTGTTACGCCACGTTGTTAACGTCACGTTGTTACGCCACGTTGTTAACGTCACGTTGTTACGTCACGTTGTTACGTCACGTTGTTACGTCACGTTGTTACGTTTTATTTTAACACAAACTATGATAATTTTCTAACCTTAACCAAGTAGTTTTGTTGCCTAAACTTAACCAATTGTTTTACAACGTTAATCACGTGGCATTGTGGGTCGCTGCAAGCGTGATACAAGGCTGATACGAAGCGTATTTGTGAAAGATATATTTGGTTCAGGAATGTCAACATTCAACGTATCCCGTGGTTTACAGAAACGTACGATGTCAACATTTTTTCTGGCAACTGGATTGGAGTATATGAGATTACTGTAAATGTATGAGTGTTTTCTGAAATGTCAGACAGCTAGAGCCAGGCTGGCTGTTTCTCTCTGCTTCCTGTATAAGCATATTCCCCAAAAGGTCAAATCTATTCCCTTAACTATTAACTGTGAGAATGTAAATGTATTGTTATAATTCATTCTCCCTAGTCAACGTCAACTTGACATTTTTTGAAGTCAATGAAACAATGATGGGAAAGCAGAAAGGAGCAGCCAGTGAGCTGTGACAGTGACAGTGAGGCAGCTTCAGCCATCTTATTATTTACACCTACATGTCAAAAATGTCTGATGTGAAAAAGGCCTAAACCTGAGGTTCAAGATGAATCAAATCCAGCAGTACACATGAAAAGCTTGAGGCCAAAAGCTGTTTTAAATAGGATGCTAAAAGAGGATGCATATAAGCTCTGCTATGATGTGGGATACCCTCAACCACCGCCCCCCCACCCTTCATCAACCCCACTGCCAATTTCCCCCTCATTCCATCCCGTGGCCTCTACCTGTTTTGGGACGGCTGGAGGGAAGAGGACACCTTATCTTCACAGAACTTCCTCATGGCGAGAGTACTGAGAGCCTGGTCCGCCCTGCACATAAATGCACGCGAACAGACACACACACAGACACAGACACACGCTTTAGCCAATCATTTCCATCATGGGACTTGCACCAGACCCTCTAGATGCCAGAAAGTACATGGAGAGGATACAGCTGGCAGTGGCCACAGGATAAACCAGTTTCCACTGATTCCTGCACAAAATCCGCTGGGCTTAATTTATCAAATGACTTATCAACAAAGTCTGAATGGAAATCATTGTGCTGCGTACACTTGAATTAGAAGACACTAGATATACTGTTGCGATACATTTTTAAACATATTTGGCATGCACATGTGAACTGTTGAAATTAAATCCAATATGTTTTTTGCACGTCAGTACAAAGATCGTTAATATGTTCCATATGTGGATATTCTGATGAACAAGAAAATGTCAAATTGTGGTTTTGGATGTCTCCAACACACACACACACACACACACACACACACACACACACACACACACACACACACACACACACACACACACTCACCCTGCAGAGATCTTGCTGTAGTGCATGTAGGCTGCAATAATCACACCTGTTTTACCTTTGTTGCCCTGTAGGAAGAGAGAGAGAGAGGGGCAAAGTCATGATAAGTACAGACAGCTGATTTTCACAGCTTGTAATGTGTGACATTTGTTTGTTTTTTTACTGCAGGGTTGATTTTTGATAGAAACAGTTAGGCAGAGAGAAGGGACGACGGGGACAAGCAAGGGACATAGAAAAATGTGGATAAGCAGTTTGAATTCAAATTAAAAAGTTCCCTGCTGTGTTTTTTTTTTTTTTACACCGGGTGCCCTGTACTTCCTGACACATTCCAAAGACATTCCAGCTTCAAATTCCTAATGCGACCCCTCCAGATACCAATAAGACGGCTGCACCTCCACACTGAGCACAAATTAAAGCTTGTTTTGCTTCCTTGAGCCTCTCACTGGAGGAGTCTTCATTGACAAAAACGTTGTTTATTCCAGTCCCCCTGGCGTGATCTGCAGCTGGGAAAGAGTTGCCTGTAAGCTGGAATGTTCTGGAAAAGTCAGCAGACCACAGAAGTAGTCTGGTTTTAGTATTTAAATTCTCCTAACCAAAGCCAATAAAGAAAACATCCAGACAAGCCGTGGGAGCTCGGTCGCCCTCTGTGTTAGCTGGTCGCTGTTTGGTAACGGTGGAAAAGTTCAAGTCACCACTACTTTCATGAAACGAGGACGTAAAACGAATCGCCGAATGATGTGGACGTTGAGTTTGACAGAGTCTGAAGCAGATTGTAGGGTTAATTTTCTGGCTCACTGAATTATAAGGTGCACTCTGCAATTTTGGTTTTAGTCAAGTTATAGTTTAACTGAAATATCGAACTTAATTTATTGCACTTTACATCAGAAGCAGTGAATAGAGAGATTAAGGCTGATTAGAAGTACAAGCAAGTGAAAGAAATTGTCGTACATATTCATATCCATGATGGCAGTTGCAGCGTGTAATCATAAAGAAGCATTCCGGTGGTTAGTTGTTTATTTCTGTAACATTCCTCCATACTAAGTTACTAACCTTTCCAGGTATTTGACAGTGGTGGAATGCAACTTTACATTTAGTGTACTTAAATATAATTATATTAATATTTAATTACAATTATAATTAATAATAATACAAGTATTTCCATTTTATGCTACTTTATACTTCTACCCCACTCCATTTCAAAGTGAAATGTTTTATTTCATTACATTCATCTGGTAGTTATTTAGTTGCTAGTCGCTTTACAGATTAAGATTTTACATACATGATGACTTGATTTATCTATAAACATGATACATTGTTAGCAGGGCTGTCAAAGTTATCGCGATAATAATAACGCATTAACACAAATTCGTTTTAACGGCAGTAATTTCTTTTACGCATTAACGCAATCGATCTTTCGGAGGTTGTAGCGGTCCGTAAGGAATCTGTTGGTACCAACCATGTCATACTAGCTTCTTGTGAAGGAGGTTAATAATGCTAACGCAAACTTTTTTGGCGAGGAAAAACTGGCATGGCCATTTTCAAAGGGGTCTCTTGACCTCTGACCTCAAGTTATGTGAATGAAAATGGGTTCGATGGGTACCCACGAGTCTCCCCTTTACAGACATGCCCACTTTATGATAATCACATGCAGTTTGGGGCAGTATTATGATTTGAGCATATGTTTTATGCTAAATGCAGTACCTGTGAGGGTTTCTGGACAATATTTGTCATCGTTTTGTGTTGGTAATTGATTTCCAATAATAAATATATACATACATTAGCATAAAGAAAGCATATTTGCCCACTCTCATGTTGATAAGAGTGTTAAATATTTGACAAATCCCCTTTACGGTACATTTTGAACAGATAAAAAAATGATTATTCACGATTACATATTTTAATCGATTGACAGCCCAATTGCTATAGATCAAACTGCAAACAGAATAGGTATTTAAAATGAGGTCAATAATCCAATTATGTAATATATATTGATACAAAATTATACATAAAGAGTACTTTTGATAGTTTAATTACATTTTGCTGAAATGTAAACTTTTGAATGCAGCATCTTTACTTGTAACAGAGGGTTTTTACAGTATGATATTGCTACTATTACTTAAGTAGAGGAGCTGAATACTTCTACCACTGCCATCTGGACAGAAAACGGTAAAACAGTGGAGGTCAACAGGCAACATTCAGGTAAAGTGAGTTTTGACTTGAATAT